>JARYHS010012519.1:173906524-173923524 GCA_031002005.1 Vandiemenella viatica | reverse complement strand
GCAGAGAGGAGGAAGTTTGAGGAGAGTAGGAAAATGAAAGTGTTAAGTTGAAAGCAGATTTTTTTTATTGTTCTGGTAAAGTTTCTACGGAAAGTATAATTTCAAAAACGAATAAAGATTTATTGTTATCTTATTTTTTGCATATCATCGGCGAAATAACACTTTCATTACATACTTATTGATATATTTCGTGATATGCGTACAAATTCTGCGATTATTTACTGCGATATATATGAACAGAACATAGAGCGAAAAATCTTCGAGCATCATTGGCTAGATGAACATGGCCAATCAACATGATTGACATGATGAGATAACTGATGATGAACTTTATAAGATAACAAGAATGCGATAGCAACAATACAGAAAATTATAGGTGTATTTCTTCAGAGTACAGTTACAACAAAGTGGGCAATCACTTAGGATTTTCGAATTTTATCATTATACTGCTAAAATAATCTTCTTTCAAAAACTCAGAAGGTTAGTGAAAGCCTTTCGCAGGACACGAAAACCAAATCAAGTGGCGAATGTATGTGACAAACCGTTTCAAACTTATATTACGTTTTTTGTGTTCTTGGAAGTAGCGCACACGAAACATTTGAATAGTATTATGTCTGACTTGTGGCTGGATTCAAGTTAATTTACGAAAGAGAGTAGACTTGAATAGGTTATAGAGAAATGCCTGAGGTCTACATGCTGTCTCTGAGGAATGATAAAATGAAAAGTAACGTAAGGTATCAAGTAAATGAAAAAGAAGATGAACATGTGCAACTTAAAAGAAACAAAGGTAAATATTGCTAGTAGTTCTGCGGAAACGATACAAGAAGCACCTTAATTGAGAATACGTTCTTTGGGATTTATCAGTTACTACACTTTCTATTTAATCTGTATTTTACTAAAATATAATGTATGTTTTTAAAACAATATTTAATACTGTTCATGTACCGTTTCATCTTAAATTCAAAGTGAACATGCCCATATCACAAGTCTTAAACGGGGAAAAACTAGAGAACAAAAGTTTTGTGGTAGTTGATATGCTAAACGATAGTCCCGCCTCATGTAACTATGATTTATTTTAAAATTATTTCCCTGTGCGCTTGCATTACCTGAGGTAGGATTCACACTTAACAGGGGCGAGGTTGTAAGTAATATATCTTAAATAATTCTTCGATTCAGATAAACTTTTTACCTTTTCCTTGAATGGTAGTTTAGAAAAAAAGTCACATCTTGAAATTCTCCATAGCGTTTAGACCTTTTATAAGTGGTATTCATGTGTTTTCCTGTTTGACTGTTATGGGAATTGCCTATAAATAAAACGATTTATATAAAATTTTACATGAAGGTACATGTTGTACCCTACATCTTTAAAAACTTCTTGTAAACAAATGAGGAGTTAACAAGAAACGATAAATAAATAAAGAATCAAGACGAAAACAAATTTATTAGTGCTGTTTGTTTATGTTTTCTACCATTGTTTTCTAAGTATTTCTTGCATCAAGTAACCACTCTTTTATTTCCTGTTATTAAATTCTATAGATGGTGATTTTAGTCAGTTGGACAATATCATTTTAAATTCCTCACTTTTCTTGAATCGGCGCGAACAATTAGATGCAAGGACTTGGCCTTACGAGGGATGGTAAAAATTTCCTACTACAACTGCCGAATCTTTTGAAGAGTGCGAGTGGGTATGTGTATCACTAATGGAAACAAATCCATAAGTCAGAATTCCACGTTTGCCGATTCTTAAATACATCCAACAGATTTGAAAAAAGTTTCATGGTGTACATCCGTAGTAATTGTAGAGCCCTAACAAAGATCGTTTAGTAACGTCATCCATTTGAAAAAGATTCCTCTTCTCTAATTTTTTCTCAAATTCACTACTAATGCTAAAGAGGGATATTTTGCATACCTTCCAACAACACTTCAGAGTCGGCATTACAATAGTGAAAAAAGTGGCTGATTCAAATGTATTGACCTGAAGTAAATTTTGTTAACCTGTATGGTATCCAAAAAGATGTTATTGTTCAATTTCTCTGTGGTCTGGCTGTACTCGTATTTTCACACGTCATGGAACATTTTGTAACGAGCTTATGCATAAATCAGGAACAAACAGTTGCGAAATCGTCAACTCATCAGATAAAAAATTAAAAGAAATTCGAATCTTCCTGCTGTTTTTTTTATAGCTTTATGTGATAGTAAGCTAATGTTTACCATAAGACGCAAGATTGGCAGTAGCAGCAGATTTTATAAAACGAAAATTATGCATTCATACAGTTCAGATGTTTGAATCTGTGAAGTGTGAGGTCTCACACGAAAATAAGATAAGCTAAAACTTTGGCCAGCTAATCTGATGACTGGTAATTACTGCGCGTTACGAAACTCTGTCACAGGTGATTGTTTCGCAAACATTTAGTGGATAGAAATCTGTTGATTATAAGGTAAACACTCAGAGATATCGCGAATATAGAGATTAATCGAGGCGCTGGGCAATGCCAATTGTCTGCTGACGTGGTACCCGCCCATGTTATAAGAGGTCCTGTATCGCGTGTTCTGGCAGCAGGCGTGATGGTTGGGGTAGTGAAGGTCTTATTACTGGCAGTAGTGGTTACGGCAGTTTTTGGCGCCCCACGTGGGGTTAAACGCCAGCGGAAGCGGTACAGGCTGCCCCGCGCCGGAGAAATTAACGAGTTCCCGGAGGGATTTTTACTAGGCTCCGCTACCGCTGCATACCAGATTGAGGGGGGCTGGGACGCTGATGGTGAGTCATGAAAACTCTCACACCATTATCCAGTGCAAGTGGGGATCGTGGAGGAACTAACAGATAATATTAATAATACAATATCAAGCATCACCAACAATGGAGTTTTGATATACTCTTCACAAATGGATTAAATATACATTATGATAGAAACATGCAACCACTATACATTGAAGGTATAGCATATATTAGCGGGCTGGTAGCTCAGTGGTTAAGGCGCGTGTTTTCAAATGTATCTGGATTTGCTCATGGGTTTAAATTACAGTGTGGCAAGAGTTTTTTAGAATTGTGATTGATCATATGAATTACGCAAGAATGTTTCATGGCACGGATTCAACGTTAAACTGTAGGTCCCGAAGAAAGAAACTGGCCGCTCTACATCTGACACACTGGCTTAGTACGCCTCCTTCGGATGGATCCAACAAACCTTCGGGTTGTGGACTAAGTTAGTTTTCCTTAATGGTATCTCTATTCCACAATTAGGTAGTCTTTTATTAGATATGAATTTTTTATATCTACATTCAATAATTTTAATACTGCATAAATATTAGGTAATACCTGTAATGGAGTTTTTGAGTTCTCTACTAACCTATGTAATTACAGATGTATTAAAATAATGCAGCAATGATTATAACTTACATCGTTTCAATTTGTGACTCTAACCAGAATCAAAGATAGAGGATGGGGAGGCAGCAAATTGCCTCACATAGAGCATTGATTTTAGGTACTGAAAGATTTACTTTCTTTTTAATTTCTGTGAAAATTTGGTGTCCAATCATTCAGATCTGACATTCGCAAGGATTAGTATTCGATTCTTGATGCAATCACCCAAATTTCTTTGTTTCAGTATGTTCCTTTAATAATTCCAAGCCATAGATGATTGCCCTCTCTTTTCTCTGCTCTAATGATCTTGCTTTCAACGAGTCGTGAAATACTGACAAAAAAATTCCATATATAGTACACCTAGTACCAGTACTTCCCTGTATGCAAACCTAAATATAGACGCATCTAAACTTTAAGAAGATTTTTCATGCGTCTTGAATAGTGTACCTCTATGAAGATTTTATTAGAACAGAAAGTGTCCAAATTGCTTTTAATTTCAATAAGTTCAGTAGACATCGCCATCGTGTCCACCTGGTCCAAGTACAAATTAATTCTGTAACGTCTGATAACAGGATCCAGGGAATCGGATTTATGGCTGAGTACACGAAATATCAGCTTATGTTTATTTTTTAGCCAAGTCGATGTGATATCTCTTTTTTTCTCTTTAATACGGGGAAAAATATATTTTTCAACAGACAGATTTTCTTTATTGAAAAGAAATGAGTTCGCGTTTACAGTACACTATCATTTTGATTTAAAGAAAAATTTGGAATGAAGTTTTATTTATCATTCAATTACTTTCAGATAGACGAGCAGAAGATTATTTTTTAAGACTCTTGATGTTGTGAATTTTAGCTAATATACATAATATTTATATTAAATTTCTCATTGTTATAAAAGAAAGGAGGCATATTCTTGCACCTCTTGTCTTGGGAGATCGTCAAATAGATCCGACGATTTGAAGTCGTGCTCAGACTTGATCCCAAACCGCCGAAGTTACTTTGCTGTTTATGTGTAATTAGTAATTACGGTTCATGTAGCTAGAGAGGTACAGAACAAAGAAACTAGCTAGGTTAAAGCACAGCATTCTGATTCAGTGGATTGTCTCCAGGAAGAGTGGCGAATCCACACTACCACAATGATAACTGTCAAGGCTAAATTTTTTAATGGCTTACAGTCTTTACTATAAGGCTTGTGTTTAATTTTAAACCAGATGCTCAGCTTGGAACTTCTTTATAGAGTAGCACAGAGATACTTTCTGTGTATGTGAAAAATAGATTGTGAGAAATATGTTTTAGAAACAGCAGTTACAAATAATTTTTACTTTACAGAAAGTGGGGCGTGAAAGGGAAGAGATGAAGAGAGCAGATCAGAACAAAGTACTTTTCTTTTTGAATTATTGACTTCTTTTTCTAACATTTTCGATGAATCTATTCAGTATATATTTATTTCATTTATCAGAAAACGGATCAGCTTTTGATATTACATTTACACCATTGATGTGCATTGAAACATTTAAAAAATTTCATCAAAACCCACTTAAAATTTTCAGCGTTATGAATTATGGTTTTACTCTGACACTAGAACACTGCTATTGCTAAAGTATGATTACAATATTCAGAATTTGCAAGGAATTACCTTTTATCTTTTAACTGATAACTGACTATGTGTTTCAGAAGTTTTTAGCGCGAAGTAGGTTCTTGCATTGAGATAAAGCTTGCTCACTAATACTTAACTTTGAGTAATCACTTGCTTTGAGTTAGTAAAAAAAAAAAAGAGATTTTTTTTTTTTTTTTTTAAATTTTATAAATTGCACTAAAATTATCTTGTTTCTGGGAGGTTTTACGGAAAACTGATATTGTCACCAAAATATAATACTGAAGTTCCATGCACTATGGTTTCTATTTTAAATATGCATGAAACCAGCGGTTCTTTATAACAAGATTAAAATTGTACTTCTACATTGCTGCATTCGGTTTTCTAAGTAAATTCGAATTTTGTGGAGTTTCAACGATGCCAATCTGTGATATCTTTTTCTATAAAAACAACATCAGGATAATTTGTATTATACTCAAGAATAACTTCTACTCTTTTTTTTTTTTTTTTTTTTTTTACTTTGGTTCATTTTATTTTTGAGGTTAATATAAATCAGTTGAAAATTACAAAAATAATTTTGATTAGATCAGAACTTTAGACTTCAAATTTTATCCGTATCTTGCATTTATAAAAGACGAGGTACAGATTACATAAAGTTTCATAGCCAACATCAACAAAATACTCTCATAACATTATTACTTTCATTCTCGTTTTAGAGGAACATCCATACCGAAGTGTGATTTCTTCAAGTAACTGCATAACGCCCCAGAAATATCTGCCCAGGGATTTTTAATACATATTCTGGTTACTAACCTTTGTCAAAACGAATCATACTTTCCTTTCTGTTTAAAATTGTAGTAGAGTATTGAAAACATTATCTCCTGCGATCTGTACACTATCAGATCTTCAGTTTAGAGGTTTTGATTATATCATGGTTTAATATTACTGATACGGGAAAATCACGATATCCTACGATGTCAATTTTAAAATCAAAGTATCGTGTGGTTTTAACAGAAACAGAGACTGATTTGAATAGATAAGTATATATATCACATAATATATCACTTTCAAGGCAGATATATCGAACTCGATGCAGATCCTTGTTTTAAGCAAGTAAAATTATAAAAGATGGTATAAATACCTAATTACAGTTTAGGAGTAATGAAGAACGCTAAGGCCATGAGGAAGCAATGACTAAAAAATTGAAACACTTTTGAAAATACATAAATGTTATGCAGTTGAAGATTAAGTTTTGGTCAATTTGTGGGCACCTGGGTAGAGTTTGAAACTGTCAACGAATCCATTAAAATTTGTAGCAATAATCATCTTAAGAATTTAATTTTACCGCATGCTATTTAATGAATTATCATTAATATAACAGAAATTATACTTTTCATTTATGGTGTTTTTGATGATAAATTCAATACGATTTCAAATCCCGCCTTTGACAAACCTGTCCAATTAAAATTTCCATGCGGATATCCGAAATCATTTTGATGGAGGGTGGTGTAACATTACCTGCACCTTTGGGCATTTTTTGTGTCAAGAACTTGTATTTGTGTGTATTGGGTTTATTTGTGATTCCGTTTGCTATAGCATTTTAGACGTATGTAGCGTGATTTTTTATTTGGGGTTGTTAAATTTTTTCTTTTTTTTCAGTGTAGTCAATGAGTATTGGAAAATGTCCTGCGCCAACAACCGACGCTGTAAATCTTCGGTCCAGTTAATTCATTGGCTTTTCCAGCGCGAGTTATTCAAATGTCAAACTCCTACAGAATCAAACTGTAAAGCACTTTTTAAATTGTGCTTAACAGAGGTCACAGACTGTAACATTCTATGATGTTTGAATAATGAGCAGGATATAATTGTCATTTAAAA
Source organism: Vandiemenella viatica (assembly GCA_031002005.1). Taxonomy (NCBI): domain Eukaryota; kingdom Metazoa; phylum Arthropoda; class Insecta; order Orthoptera; family Morabidae; genus Vandiemenella; species Vandiemenella viatica. The sequence continues at coordinate 173,916,689 of JARYHS010012519.1, read as the reverse complement.
ATATTAATTATGTTTACCTGTAGGGATTACGATTTGTAAAAGAGTATCCACTCCCACCATCCGTAGCTGAGGGGAATCTACCCCCTGTACTTGAGGAATGAAAATCACGAACCAATCACGGAGTGCTAAATCGAGTATGGCAAGAGCTTTACCATAGCATGGAAGCGTTTCGGTCCTTCTCTTAGGCTGCTTTTCCACTAAGCGGCTAGTCGCGGGCGACCGCAGTCGCTAGCGGCCAGTTTTGTAGCGACTGCGCGCGCTACTGTATTCCACAAACCAGCTCATTTCCAAAATTGATGTCGAAGAAGTAACATGTCTTTATTGTTATCAAAAAATAAACGAAAACATAGGTATTGGATACATCCTTTGTTAAGTGAACGTACCACCAAAGGTGTATTTTATTCGTTCTATAATCAGTTACGGGATCATAACATAAAATTTTTCAATTACTCACGAATGTGTTTGTTTGCTAAAGTCTCCCAAGCCGACTTGTGCAAGTTTCGGTCAGAGTATTCTGAACTCTCCATATTCGATATTGATGCCAAAGACTCAATATCTCTTATGAAATCTTCCGTATTTGTGTCTTGCGTCATGTTGTCTTGCAGAAAAAGCACGTCGGTTTTCATTCACGCTGCGTACTGACAACAACGGCACCCGAGGCGATCAGTCGCTAGAGGCTAGCCGTGCAGTGTGCATTGCGCAGTAATTTTATGAAGATATTGAGTCGCGCGCGGTTGCTTGAGTCGCGCGCGGTTGCTCGAGTCGCGTGTTCTTTTGCAGTCGCGACGACTGCTAAGTCGCGGTCGCGTCAATGGGTATGGTCAATGCCATAACTGAATAAATAACAATCGCGTGCGGCCAGTCGCCCGCGACCAGCCGCTTAGTGGAAAAGAGGCCTTAGACGTGTTGTTTACAATACAATACATTGATTTTCCATAGATCCCAATGTAAAAGACTGGCTCCGTTGGATGTGGAAAATTGTGTGTTTACTGTTAAACAATTGCATAGCAAAATAATATATACACCAGAAGAGGTACAGTCACAGCATACATGGCACTTTAATTATGCCAACTACATTTGCGTAAACTACTAACTATTATTTAGTTGACACCTTAGAAATAAGCTCTTCAACGGAGTAGAAGGAGTTGTCAATTAAAAATTCTGTCAATTTTTTTCTGAATTTAATCCTATCATCGGCTAGACATTTAATATGTGTTGAGAGCTTATTGAAGACATGTATCCCTGAATACCGGACCTCATTTTTTTGAATAAATGACAATGACTTGTAATCCATGTGAAGGTCATTTTACTTCTAGTACCATAATTGTGTGTTTTACTATTTGCTTCAAACAAAGTATAATATGTTACTACAAAGGACATTAATGTGTATAGGTATATACTCAGCCAGCAATGTTGAAATACCTAACTTCTTGAACAGCTCTCTATATGAAGTTCTAGTGCTAACCCCACACATAATTCCTATTATTTCCTTCTGGGCCCTGAACACGTTGTCTCTATGTGTAGAATTTGCCAAAAATATTATTACATATGATATTAAGTACTTAAAATAAGCAAAATAAATTAGTTTCCACATACGAAGATCACCCATAGCTAAAATTGTACAAATAGAGAAAGTGGCTGCACCCAATCGCTTCAGCCACTCAGAAACATGTAATACCTTCCAAATTAAATTATGATCAATATTCAAACTTAGAAATTTCACACACTCTATCTCTTGAATGAACTGGCATGCAATTTTTTTGTCTATGTCTGGTGTTAACCTGTGCGATGTACTGAACTGCATATACTAAGTTTATCAAAGTTTTAAAAAAAGTCATTAGCTGTAAACCATTTATTAATAAGATCAGAGACATAATTTGAAATAAGTTCTGTGGATAAATCAACAGTATTTTTAATTCCTATGTTAGTGTTATCTGCAAATTTGATAAATTTTGAGTTTTTAGACGCAACACAGGTAGATCATTTATATGTATTAAAAACAATAGCGGCCCCAACTTAGAACCCTGAGGTATACAACATTTAATAAATTTCCACTCATAAAACAAAGGACCACAAATAAGTTGTATAAATTTGTGAGGAAACCTCAGCATTCGCTACGTGACTTAATATTTAACAAAGCATACTTTTGGAAAGACTGGAAATTTTTTTATTTCACCAGGTATTTTCTGTGGAGGTGGAGTGAGCTCAAAATTAATACAGCGCTTCGAGCTAAATTGACTGTTGTTTGTACCTGAGTTTGTTTCCAGTTAAAAAAATCTTACATCTTCTGATAACAATAATGATATGGTGAGCCTGTTTATAATTGTTTGATGACCATATACTAAGTAAGTGGAGCAATAACTGGAGTCTGTATTTAAAATCGTACTACCGATTGCGTGGTGATTTTCAGGGAAAATTCCATGTTATTCAAAGAATTGTAATATCCAGGTATTACAGTTCAGGTGACCGAGTAAAAGTTCTCAAGAACGTATCTATAGGTTAATTTTTTTTTCTTTGAGCAGAATTTTTTTACAGAGGAATCTGAGGAAGCCGCTCCCAGTAATGGTGGCTTCAGACGGCCAGTGATTTTGTAGTGATCAGCATGCGTCACAGGATAGCACTCGCCACCTCCACACTACATTGCCTAGTTTCGTTTCAGCTACCCGGGCGTTTGATGTTTACCGACTGGGTGACGGATAGAGGCGCGCTGTCGCTGCCAGCGGAGGCGGCTCCCTTCCCACTGCCCACTGTTGATAGCTGGACGGCGCGGCTGGCAAATGCATGGGTCGTGGGAAACCACCTTAATCAAGACTGAAGTCAAACCAGTAGTATTACAGACGGGCCAAACTTCTCTGACGAGAACTGCGTGTTCCATAAACAGAATAGACCAATACTGATAGAAATCCTAGTACTCCACACATAGTTTGGGATCTCAATTTCCTGCCTCCATCTTTACTGCAAGGAGAAAACAGATGCTTTTTTCCAACCGAAATGGTTACCCTCTTGATGACAGTTCTTGGCTGCTACTGAGGTCTCCAAGTATGTTATTATATGTAATGAGAGAGAAGATTCAAGGCGCTCGGCAAGTGTATGTGTTCGCAGGCAAGGGTGAGAGCATCTGGGACTACATGCTGCACGAACACCCGGAGTTCGGAACCGGCGGAGCTAACGGCGACGTGGCCTGCGACTCGTACCACAAGTACGAAGACGACGTGGCGGCGCTGGTCAACCTCAGGGTGAGTAGCACACGTGTCAAACACAACTAACATCAACAACAAGAGTAATGTTAATGGTACAGAAAGGAGCCATACCTAGCGAGTTTGGGACCAAACATTATGGTGTACAGAAGTTTTTTTTTGGCAACTAAGCCATTCAGCCAGCTCAATGTGTTTATGATATCTCTTCCAATGAATTAGTTTCTCCAGTACGTTTTTAATTACTAACACCACAGGACGGACAGGACATTCACAGACACAACACTTAAACATCCATGCCCGCGGCTGGAATCGAACCAGCAACCTTCGGCACACGGAGCTAGCAACTTAGCCCCTACGCTACCGAGGTCGGCGTACAGAAGTAGGAGGTTGTGAATAGAATAGCAGCTAGATTTGTTTGTGCAAATCATAGCACGATCCAGTCAGGAACTGATATGATAAAGGAGCTAGATTTGGAGTCATTCGCGGAAAGGAGGAGGGTGAACAGAGTGCTGGGAATGTGACGGTATTGGAGGGATATTGATCAAAGAATGAGGAATAAGCATGGAAGCGGAAAGGCGACCATGACCACAAGCTGGCGCTCCATTTCATGCATAAGGGAGTTGGAAAATTTTCCTTTGTTGGTAAGGGTGTCAGGTATTGGAACAAATTACCAAGTGAAGTGATGAAAAAATGAATGTTTGGATGATTTGTTATTGGATAACAGATAATTAACGAACAAATGTTCACCCGTGTTGTAGAACGAATGTGAAACCAATAACCAGTGATACATATTAAACACACAACTATATACAGTATATTCACTGTATTTTGTACTGTAACACATGTATAATAATAATTTGCTTACAACAAATCAACACGGATTTCGGAAGAAAAGATCATGTGAAACACAGCTGGCCCTATTTACACAGGACGTAATGAAAATTATTAATACAGGTTCACAAGTAGATGCACACAACCGCCTTTTAGCGAAGCTTCGAGCGTACGGTATATCGGATCAGCTTTGTGAATGGATCAAGGATTTTCTAACTGGTCGGTAGCAGTATGTCGTCGTTGAAGGAGAAAGTTCTTCTAATCTAGATGTTACATCGGGTGTACCTCAAGGAAGTGTAATAGGACCACTTCTTTTCTTAATTTTTATAAACGATCTCGGAGACAAAGTGAAAAGCATTTTTAGATTGTTTGCTGATGATGCGGTTATTTATAGGGAAGTAAGAAATTTGACCGATTGCTTAGAAATTCAGCGTGATCTGGATGTTATTTTGGCTTGGTGCACTGAGTGGCAACTGACTCTAAATTGTAAAAAGTGCAACACTACGAGCATTATTAACAAAAATAATCCAGTTGTTCAGAAATACGAGGTAAACAGTTCAGTTATTGATATGGTTGATTCTATGAAATATTTGGGAGTAACAGTACAAAGGAACATGAAATTGGACTTACACATTAATTCGTTAGTAGGTAGAGCTAATTCTAGGTTGCGATTCATAGGTCGAATCTTGAAAAATTGTAATGAAAAAAACAAAGGAGATAGCGTACAAATCTCTTGTGCGTCCACATTTGGACTATTGTTGTGCCATTTGGGATCCGTTTCGTAAGGGATTGATCGAAAGTATAGAGAAAGTACAGAGAAGAGCCGCTCGACTCGTGACCGCTTGCCATAGTCCTTATGAAAGCGTTACAGAACTGATTAGTAGACTAGGCTGGGAGTCTCTGGTAGATAGACGACACACGTTTCATATAAACTTATTGGTAAACATGTGCACACTCACTTTCACTCACGAGTGTAGTGAAATACTTCGTCCACCAACCTATTTGAGCCGGAATGACAGGAAAGATAAGATTAGAGAAATAAGGTGCCGCAATGATTCTTATATGAATTCTTTTTTCCCTCGTACGATTAGGGATTGGAATGCACAACAAAGAGATTAGCTACCCTCTGCCACCCTCAATTTTGTGAATTGCAGAGTATATATGTAGATGTAGATGTATACAAATAGAACAACACAAAACTAACAGTAATGAATTAGCTTGATGGCTAGAAATGGCCATAAAACTTGGCCTATACTTTAGTTTAGAAAATGTCTATGAAATTTTCTTTTATTTCACTCGTTTTTTGCCACTAAATCTCGCAGACGTTTTAAAGACAGAAATTGGACAGCATCACATTCTTCTTCTTGTTCTAAACACTTCAGAGCCATCTCAAGGCGATACAAAACTTCGAAACTGGAGGGTCGCTGCTAGCCTCTTCCCCGTCGTCGATGACACTCGCAATGATTTCGATGTCATGATACCTCAGTCAAAGCAGCTTTAAATGTTTACCTGGTCGCATTCTGAAAATCCTGAGGATTCTTTCGTCAACCCAGTCACATGTGATAAAATTGACTATTTAAAGGCTGTTCAGGTGTATTGACACACTTCACTCATGGAGAGCTTATTCCAAGCCTTTGCTAGTGTAGAGTCATCGACTGTTTCGGTTGATCGGTTTTCCGATAATTGATGCTCTACTATACGAGAAATGTTTCGTTTGCAACAAGGAATTAAAAGTGAGTCGAATATGTAATGCCCAATGGTATTGTAAACTTTTTAAGGTAAAGGTATGAGTAGCATTACCTCAAATTCCTGTGCAAATATGTATTCCGATATTGCTGATATCGAATTTTTGGCAGACAGGTGAACCACGACTGAAAAGTCCCTGTTTAAGAACAGAATAAGACAAAACAAGCATTGCCATAAAGCTTATACTATTCGCAGGTAGAGGACAGCTCACTCTTCCCTTGTTAAATGCATATGGTACTTTATATAATTTTATTTAAATTTTAATCTTAATTTGGTAGAACTGATGAATGGTTAAAGGTACGAGTGTTAAGTAGTCTGTTGCGCCACTCCCTGTCACCTACTTGTTGCAGGCCAACACGTACAGATTCTCCATTTCGTGGCCTCGAGTGTTGCCCACTGGTGACCTGGATGTCATCAACCAAGCTGGCGTCGACTACTACAACAACCTCATCAACCTGCTCATCGCCAACGGCATCGAACCACTGGTGAGCCCACAACACGCCTACTTTCCGCATTAACGGTTCTCTGTGTGCTGTATCCTGTTCACTTCGAACTAGCGGCTCAAGGTCATGTTCGCTCCCCTTGCCCCGCTCCTCACCTTACCCTTACCCTCTCCCTTCCTATCTCTCCGAGCTGACCGCTAAGTTCAGGTAGGCGAATCACAAATTTCCCCTTCGCATTGTAGGGGCAAGGGCAGTGGAGTGGGGATAGAGCAAATTGACCTTGAGCCGCCTCTGTTAGCTAAATGGACTATAAAAATATGCTGAGGCCTATTAAATTATTGGTAGGATTTTCAATATACTGAAGACATCGCAACATTAAGATTGGTTAAAATGAATTCTTGTTGCTGTGTTTGAGACTAGGTGTGTTGAAAATGATGAGGAGTATTGTGTTGTGTTTTGTCAGGTGACGATGTACCATTGGGACCTACCACAGGCTCTGCAGTACATCGGAGGCTGGCCCAACCGTTGCTCGCAGACTACTTCGTCGAGTACGCCAGATTCCTCTTCCAAAACTACGGCGACAGGGTGAGTTGTCACCACCAACAGCACTGTACATCTACCAACAACACTGTCAAAAAATTTTCCGGAACGACTCCAGTCACAATCGGTACAGGCAACAATAACTACCACTTTCACGTCTCCGATATTATTATAAGCATCCAGAGATGAAAATAAAGGCATGTTGTAACAAATATAATGTTGGCTCGTTTTCGAGTATGGGAATACTATTAGATTAAAAATGATTGTGCTGTGACGAAATAGTTTACAGAATTATTAAAATAATAAAATATAGTTGGTACAACGGATAATGTCATGATGATCCAACCATACTCCATATTTTTACTTTTAATTCCAAGTGGCTAACATAATCGTGCTGACGGTTCCTGACAATGGAAATGAGCGATCAAGTAGCCATTTAGTCAAGTCAGTGTTTCAACCATTTTTGGATTATTGATCACTAAGCTTGCTGATATTTAACTGCTTGTATCATTTAATTCACTTGGCTATTATTGTATCAACGCCTTTAATCTGTATTCTTCTTCTATTTCCTCTGAGTTTTTTTCCGAGCATCAACGGAGTTTCATCCTAGTTAACACACATTTCAAAAAGAAACTTAAGGTTAATTATGATTAAAAAGCTGGGAAGGATTTGCTTGTTAAAGACTTGAAATGTAAATACCTTGGCATAACATTTGAAAGCAACTAGGCACGTTACTTTTGGCAGGTAATAGGAAAAGGTTTGAAAGTCCTTTACTTCTTGAAGATACTGATGAGGGATGTCCAGAGAAATGAGGGAAATGGGTTGCAAAACAATACAAATTGACATCAGGCATAGGGGTACGAGAAGATTTAGATTTGTAAGTAAGTCCCCAGGGACTGGGAAGAAGTTATCGAAACAGTGGAGGAATTAATTACTAAAAGATACTTGGAGAAGTTGTCACTGGTGCATTATTCGAAGCAATTAGTACTGTTATTAAAGATAATTACATCAACCAAACTAGTTTTCTAGAACTTTTGAATTTCATACATTGCAGTCCTTCCATATGAATATCTCTGTCGGTCACAGGTTGAGATTCGGTGTTGCAATCAGTTCTGGCTCAAAGTTCTCCGATCGTGATCCTTATGTCTAGTATTCCGTTAAATCGATCTCTGTTCTGGAGTCATATAATGAAATATCTGAAACATAATATATTTAAGTAGTAAATAAGCATCATAAAGGTGTCGCAGTCTAGTCTTTGCTGTGTTTGATTGTGAGTGTACTTGTACAGGTGCGGTGGTGGATCACGTTCAACGAGCCAGCCGTCTTCGTGAGCGGCTACTCCAGCTACGGCGGTGCTGCGGCCCAGCCAGAACGCTTCTGGCATCGGCGACTATCTGTCAGCCCACACAGTGATCAAGGTGCACGCCAGGGTGTACCGCCTCTACCAGGAGGAGTTCCTGGCCACCCCGCAAGGTACGTGCTCCCACACAGTGAACAAGGCGCACGCCAGGGTGTACCGCCTCTACCAGGAGGAGTTCCTGGACACCCAGCAAGGTACGTGCTCCCACACAGTGATCAAGGTGCACGCCAGGGTGTACCGCCTCTACCAGGAGGAGTTCCTGGACACCCAGCAAGGTACGTGCTCCCACACAGTGAACAAGGCGCACGCCAGGGTGTACCGCCTCTACCAGGAGGAGTTCCTGGCCACCCAGCAAGGTACGTGCTTCCACACAGTGATCAAGGCGCATGCCAGGGTGTACCGCCTCTACCAGGAGGAGTTCCTGGACACCCAGCAAGGTACGTGCTCCCACACAGTGAACAAGGCGCACGCCAGGGTGTACCGCCTCTACCAGGAGGAGTTCCTGGCCACCCAGCAAGGTACGTGCTTCCACACAGTGATCAAGGCGCACGCCAGGGTGTACCGCTTCTACCAGGAGGAGTTCCTGGCCACCCAGCAAGGTACGTGCTCCCACACAGTGAACAAGGCGCACGCCAGGGTGTACCGCCTCTACCAGGAGGAGTTCCTGGCCACCCAGCAAGGTACGTGCTCCTACACAGTGATCAAGGCGCACGCCAGGGTGTACCGCCTCTACCAGGAGGAGTTCCTGGCCACCCAGCAAGGTACGTGCTCCTACACAGTGATCAAGGCGCACGCCAGGGTGTACCGCCTCTACCAGGAGGAGTTCCTGGCCACCCAGCAAGGTACGTGCTCCCACACAGTGATCAAGGCGCACGCCAGGGTGTACCGCCTCTACCAGGAGGAGTTCCTGGACACCCAGCAAGGTACGTGCTCCCACACAGTGATCAAGGTGCACGCCAGGGTGTACTGCCTCTACCAGGAGGAGTTCCTGGCCACTCAGCAAGGTACGTGCTCCCACACAGTGATCAAGGCGCACGCCAGGGTGTACCGCCTCTACCAGGAGGAGTTCCTGGCCACCCAGCAAGGTACGTGCTCCCACACAGTGATCAAGGCGCACGCCAGGGTGTACCGCCTCTACCAGGAGGAGTTCCTGGCCACCCAGCAAGGTACGTGCTCCCACAAGGTGATCAAGGTGCACGCCAGGGTGTGCCGCCACTACCAGGAGGAGTTCCTGGCCACCCAGCAAGGTACGTGCTCCCACACAGTGATCAAGGCGCACGCCAGGGTGTACCGCCTCTACCAGGAGGAGTTCCTGGCCACCCAGCAAGGTACGTGCTCCCACACCAAGTGTGGTGGGTGAGCGGTAACACTCTGGCCACGCGTTCTGGAGTACGCGGATTCGAATCCCCCCGTCTGGTTATCTAGATTTGGTTTTTCAATCACTCAAGGTGAATGCCGTGATGTTTCCTTAAAATTGCCAACGCCTTATTACTTTCAGTTCCTTGGTTCCCCTCCTTGCCAGCCTCTAATGACCTCGACGTCGACAAGGCGTAAAAAAATAAGAAAACTGTATCACTTTGCAGCTGAACAATCCTTCCGGATCTCTATGCAAGCAATACCTTGCGATGATTGGAGTTTGATAGTAGAATTAATTTTAAATAACAAATAATTATTTTCCCTCAACATACGACATATTTTCCCAGTTTCTTAGTAACTACGCTGTGTTGCAGGCTACGTGGGCATCACCCTCAACAGCGACTGGAACGAACCGGCCACCAATTCAACGGAGGACCAGGAGGCAGCTGAGAGGATGAGGCAGTTCCAGGTAAGATTGCACTTTACTCTCAACTTGGGCAGTTATCATTGAGTCGAAAGTTGGGACTGGGCCACTGCATACGAGGAAGATAGAAAATTATCTCACAGTCACGACCACTGGCTGTTGGTAGAGTGTCAAGTAAGGACAGATTCTTTGCAGCAGATGTGAACAGCGTAATTACAATTAAAACCTGTTATTTGACACTACATCCATAATGTCTGTTTCAATTATA
>JARYHS010012519.1:173873616-173905524 GCA_031002005.1 Vandiemenella viatica | reverse complement strand
CAAGAAATGGATTTTATTAAGAAAAAATTCATCTTACATGAATATTTTGAGAAGCCAGAAGATTTTAGAAATTTTCTGAGAGTATATTCTAAAATTTTCGCAAAGAAACTCCTCTTAGTGATCCTTTATATATATAAATACGCTAATGTGTGAAAGCATAAGCACCAGAAAACGATTAGTCGTTACTTTGAAATTTTTGACAAGCAGACAAACATATGAAGATATGAAATTTAGTACGCCGGTTTCATTACAGTATGCCGATTTCACTACAAATGCTTCCAGACACCATTCCTGAAACACGTTGCGATACGTACAAATGTCTGTAACACTACATCAAGGAAGGAAGAATATTGCAACTGTTACTTCCTGGTCCAATAAATACCTTGTAAATTTCGAGCGCAGTTCCACTCGAGCAGCCGAGGAGGCAACTTCCTCATACGGGTTAAGTCGGTCTCCACGTTTCGTTTACAGTGCAACAGTGTTTCTACCGCCTGTTTATTAGAAGTGCTATAGAAGTAGCAAGTAAACAGTACAAAGAAATCTTAATATTACGCTCGTCAGCACCATAGTGTTCCAGAGACCTAGTGTCGGAACACTATGGCAGAAAACTCCGAACATTTACCTTCAATCAGTCAGTCAGTGGGCGCGGCGTTACAGTCGTATTACAGAATGGAGAATGCAGCAGAATAGACAGCCTGGGTCAACGAAGAACTACAAGCCCCTCTCTCACCTCAAGACAACAGCCAATTTCCAGCAGCTCATCTACCACAACACGGACAAGAACCAGCATACCCTGAACTCCACCCGCACTCAGCCACCGAAGAGATGCAGCTCGACCAGTTGGAAGTTCCAACTGCTCTTCAACAAATTCGACAGACTCCAAAAGGGCGACTCCACACCCGCCCACGTTCACGCTCTCCGCAGGAAATCAACCAGCCAAATCCAGTGAGTAAACGAGCGAAGCAATTTGACTTAAAAGTGCAACAGGTAGAAACTTTAGAAGCAATGACGCAGCCTAGTGTTGTAATAGTTCCACCAACTACGGAAAGTACACCAATTTACGATTCAAGCTCAACCCCAGTACTAACAGCTCAGCCGCAGCCGGCTTCAACTAGTAACCAAGCTAGTCCTAATAACCTTTTAATTCAAAACAATCAAAGCAATAGGTATTCACCTACAGACAATGGGCCCTACTTGGTGATAGTGGAAAGCAGAAATAATAATTTAGGCAGACTCCACCCCATGGCAGTAGGGAAAATACTTTTTCAAATTAACAACCAACTTAGATCAGAAATTATTAATATTACATCTACCGGTCGCAACAGAATTAGGATTGAAACATACTCCAGTGCCTCCGCTAACTCAATAGTTGATCTGAAGATACTTAAGGACAACCTTTTAGACGCATACATCCCTTTTTATATGACCAGGAAGCAGGGAGTAATTCGGAATATTGATACCAATTTATCCCCAGATGAAATCCTAAGCGAAATAGCCTCTCCCTTCCCAGATTTAAAGGTTAGAAGATTCACAAAAAAAGCCATAGTTGAAAATGGTAGCCAGATCCGCCCTCTTCCAGTGTGCATGCTAACTTTCCAGTCACAAACACTTCCCCAATTTGTCTACCTGTTCGGAATGCGATGCGAAGTGCAACCGTATGTACCACCTGTCATCCAGTGCTACCAGTGCCTTAGATATAATCATACCCAAACCCAATGCAAAAGCCAACCCCGATGTAGCAGATGCGCAGGGCCCCATATCTTAAAAAACTGTACGGCAGATGTCCAGCCACACTGTATTTATTGCCAAGGAAACCACCTATCTACAGACCGGGTGTACCCAGAATATAAACAGCGAGTGGAGAGAAAGCAAAAAATGGTAAATAACAGTACTCATTTCTGGTTTCCACCCGTGAATCCACGATCATTTGCTAACATAGCAGCATCAACCCCGCATCCTGTCGAAATAGGCAATCAATTCCTAAAGGAAGCTCCTACTCTTGCAGTACCCAGCCACCCGCCCCCGCCAACTGCCCTTTCCCACTTCCCTATACGCACGACGGTTAACACGGCCAAGTATACCAATCCCATATCCATGATAATATCCGAAATACTATCTCACGCCGCCGGACAAAAGCAAACCCGGTCCCTCCCAAAGCAGCGGGAAACAGAGTCAATATCCCCAGTCATCTTTTCTGGAGGAGTGATGGCCCAATAAACCCAATAATCAATAACCTCCGGGAACCAACAACCCATTCTCCAACTATAGATTCAACTCAAACTCTAGGGAGTACAGTAACTACTACTCCAACTAGCAAATCCTCTCCACTAATTGAAAATCTTCTGTTTTTTATCACTTCCATGATCGAAGTGGCCAGATCAGGAGGCCCAATCGACCCGATTTCCATCGGCAATCAACTACAGGAAATACTAACCAACAACGGAACCTAAACCACCCAACTATGGACAGCAACACAAGCAATTCTTTAACCTCTCAGCAACTAAACATACTTCAATGGAATGGGAGGTCGGTATGGTCAAATAGAGAGAGCCTTAGTACAGAATTAATACGTAGCAGAATAGATATAGCAGTGTTATCTGAAACATGGTTTAAACCAAACACAAAAATCACGTTTAACTCATACACCCTCTACAGAAATGATAGAGCAGACGGAAAAGGAGGAGTGGCCATAATGGTACACAACACCGTGCCTCACGACCCAGTCCAACTCAACACGGACAATTTACCTTTCCAAGCAGTGGCTGTACGGGTCCGAGCCAACCAATCATCATTCACTATAGTGTCTATTTACTGCAGCCCTAGCTCAGTAATCAGACCGAACGATTGGTCAAAACTGAACGGACAAATAAACCCACCATTAATTCTGGCCGGAGACTTCAACGCACACAATAAGAGTTGGGGGTGTCATTACAACGACCCACGTGGTACGATAATTACCGATATGGCGGAAGATTACAACCTGATAATCGTAAACGACGGTAACCCTACCATGCTCCGCAAACCAGGTAAATTTCCTTCGGCTGTGGACTTAACCTTATGTTCACCTAACCTGGCCTCTATTTCTAACTGGGAAGTTCAGAGAGACCCAATGGGATCAGACCATTTCCCTATTTTATTAATAATTGGCTGCTCATACACGAAGGATATCGCAAGCCACCCAACTATCCAATGGAACATAAATAGAGCGGACTGGACCCATTACAGGAGACTAATGGAGGAAAAAATAAGCCAAACCAATGAATACTCCACGGGCACCGAAACTTACAGAAATTTGGAAAATATAATTTCAGAAGCAGCTGAAATAGCAATTCGTCGGAAAAATTTTGACAACACTAGGAAAAACCGTCCACCTTTATGGTGGAATCCATTATGCTCCAAAGCAGTGGCCCAAAGACGTCTCGCACTATCCGCATACAGAAAGAATTCTGATCTGCACCACTACATAGCATTCCTACAGACCAATGCCAGTACCAAAAAGATTTTAAAAAACCAAAAACGCCTAAGCTGGATCAGTTACTGCAAAACCATGGGAAAGAACTCAAACGTTTCCTCTATCTGGGCCACAGTGAGAAGCCTCAAGAATAATAAATTCAACACGGGCGCCCCTGCTATCAACGCATCGATTTTGGAAGAGATCTTGGACAGAATCGCCCCTGCGACAGTACCGAGGGAAGAACCAAACTTCAGATTAACCCCTGACGAGCCTTCCGACCACTTTCTGTGTAGGCCTTTCGACATGAAAGAACTACATCAAGTCCTCAAGCGATCATCTGACACCTCTCCTGGGATAGATGGTATCCACTATTCTATGATATCAAACATGCCTCAATCTGGCCTGCAGCTACTTCTAAATACCTTCAACCGGATTTGGATGAATGAACCAATTCCACTAGAATGGAGAACGCAAGTCAAAATTCCTGTGCTAAAACAAAACAAAGACCCCCTGGCAGCAACTTCATACAGACCCATATCTCTTATGTCCTGCGTAGGAAAAACGCTAGAACGACTAATAAAAAATAGATTAGAATGGTGGGTGGAAACGAAGAACTTGATACCTAACTCCCAAACAGGATTCAGAAAAGGGAAAAACACAACAGACAACCTTGCTATATTGACCTCAGACATCAACCTCACATTTCTTAATAAACAATACCTCGGAGCGATCTTCCTAGACATACAATCCGCATACGACAATGTTAACATATCCATCCTCATGCACAAATTGCAAATGCTAGGAATCCCGAAGAAATTTGTGGCAGGACTTTTCTCCCTCCTGTCAGAGAGAATAATATACGTCAGATCGAAGAAGAACAAACTAGGTCCTCGCATAGTCATCCAAGGACTGCCTCAGGGAGCTATATTAAGCCCGCTTCTATACTTGATATACTCAATGGACATTAATTCCCATCTTCCGACCAGAATCATTTCCTTACAATTCGCAGACGACGTGGTGATCTACGCCATTAGCGATACTCAGGATGAAGTCCTCACTCTTTTGAGCGAAGCTATCTCAGCCCTTACTATTTGGCTACATAACAACGGACTAGATTTATCAAGCGCAAAGTCATCAGTGGTCTTCTTCTCCAAAAGGAAAATCCTCTACAACTCCAGCAACCTACAGTTGGGGCCATATAGTCTAGCTTTGAAAAGACAAGGCCGATTTCTCGGGATGATACTGGATCACCGCCTCAACTGGGCCCAACATATAGATCAACTGATAACAAAAGCCATCTCCCGCCTCAACATAGTAAAAACGGTATCAGGTGTCTGGTGGGGCGCCCACCCCCAAAGCTTACTCCTCATATATCGATCTCTGATCAGACCACTAATCGACTACGGCAGCATGTTTTATCAAAACGCTAGAAAAGATGCCCTGAACAAACTGGAGAGGCTACAATCACGCTGCCTAAGAGCCTGCTTAGGAGCCGTTCGGTCCACTCCCACAAATGCATTGCTAGTTGAATCAGGCGAACCTCCGCTCCACATTCGACGAGCATACCTATCTGAAAAGTTTTTAACTGAAAGACTATCACTCAATAATCACCCAATTCATGAACGTCTCGAGAGACTATCAACAATAGCAAATAGAGGGAAAAGTCGAGCTCGTCTTCCCCTATTAAATGCCTACAAATTTTGGCTAAAATACAAAGACAAATTATCCTCGTATAACATGCTACCGATCTTTCAAGAACCTTTCGAGCTTCGTCTAGAAAGAGTCCATACAATCCTCTGGGAGGAAGACAAATCCGGAAATTTGGTCCACAAGGTATCCAGATTCCTATCAAAATCAGACAATAGCACTCTTAAAATATTCACAGACGGATCGAAAACCACTGGAAATAATAGAGTAGGAGCGGCATACTTCTGTCCCAACACAGGTAAATCGTCTCAATTTTCGCTACCCGAAGAGACATCCATCTACACAGCTGAAGCAAAAGCCCTGCTGGAAGCCATCAGATACAGTCAAAGTACCTTCATGGACAAAGTCGTCATCCTGTCGGACTCCCTCAGCGTACTAAAGAGCTTAAAAAATACTGCGTGGAATAGCCACACCCAAACTATTGTATTGGAAATTCTTCAACAGTTAAAACGGAACAGGGAACTGGGCATTACGACGACTCTGATGTGGATCCCATCTCACTGCGGCATCGAGCATAACGAACGGGTGGACGCCCTGGCAAAACAAGCTATCCATGAAGGAGAGGTAATCGACATGCAACTCCCGATCTCGGATATAACACATAGCATCAAAGTAAGAGCCAAGGAAAAATGGCAAGAGGAATGGACGATCTCCTCAAAAATCAAAGCCTCATATTATGCAATCATTCAACCGATCATATCTCCAAAACCTTGGTTTTACAACTGGAACAGTAGCAGACGATTAATCACCACGATATCAAGAGCCCGCTTTAACCACGGTAACTTCCCCAGCCACCTACATAGAATAGGGTTGAGAGATTCCCCATATTGCGACTGCTCAGACCAGGCAATAGGAGACATCAATCACACAATATTTTCATGCAATAAGTACCAACAACTTCAGGACCGAATGATGATAGATCTTTCCAAGAATGGCTTCCCCCTGCCGACAAACGTAACCCTCCTTCTTTCCAGCAACAACAGAGTAGTACTTAATATCCTGGCCAGATACTTAAAAGATGGAGGGATAGAATTCTAGCCAACCCTGGAAGTTAAAACAGGAAATAACTATACTTCAAACCCAAAGCCCAAACCACAGCTCAACCCCATATCCGCGCAAGCACAATAACCAGCATGGCAAAATCAACGGTATCCTAGATTCAATAAGATTGTAATAATTTAACTTAATAGAGATAAGGAAAAGTGTAAATAAAAAAAAAAACCTTTTACTGTCTATAATATACTATTTTGTTATAATTTCAAAGTGCTTAAAAAAAAAAAGATCTCTAGATGTATATTTATAAATTGTTTTGAAGATGGTGTTATATGAAACTCATCAGCTTTAATAGTACAATGTAATAATTATGTAACTTTGTGCTGGCTGTATAGTCTTGTAACCAAGTGCCAATAAAAAAAAAAAATTTCGAGCTAAACTCGAAATCGTTCTTCCGCATTTTGCGGTTTATGTAGTTTTTGTTGTGTTTGTCCGACAATTGGGGTATATTCTGATAAATTTCTAAAATATTCGTCCACACCTCTTTCTCTTTAGACATTTTTAACGACACACTCGACTAATGGCACGAAAGACACTCGCTCCCTGCTCCAAGCAGACTCAGGCGAAATTGTCTCCATCGTTGCAATCGCTCTACGCACCTCTCAATTTGCTCCCTGTCTGCAGGGACAATTCGTAAATAGTTTGTCGCGATCTTCCAATCTCCCGATATCAGGAGTAGCAGACCCAATTTGCCTACTTACGTGACAATTTGCAGGGACCCTGCAGATTGTGACCGAAATTGGGTCATCTGTAGCCGCTTTTAAGATGCCACATCATTAGTGATTGGAATTGGGTGGGGGGAATATAATAGGTTATTGTCGGGCACAACATAAATTTGTGTTTGTAGGGAAATTATGGAATAGTTAAAGTTGGATTTCTCTAGGAAAGACTAATAGAGATCAACCGAAACAAAATTTGTCACAGCCACCATCAAGTAACTGTCCCAAATACCGGAAGAAAAATCGACAGAAATATGTGCTGGATTTTTTTGAGACATTTTTTTTTTTTGGCGAAAACAACTCATAGAAAAAAAAACCATTTAGAAAATGAATTTAAAATTTTTTAAGTTTTTCAACCTCTAGCTGGGATTATATCGGATATCTTTTGAGATTAAGAAAATTTACTTCATCCTAGTGATAAAACGTATCGTAAATTTCAAGCGAGATCACTGGTTTGCAACAGGGTCGGTACCGCCCATGAATGGGGGTGGAAAAGATCGTAGGGGGCGTTTTTGTTGCACAGTAATTTTAGGTAACTCCCCCCCCCCCATATTTCCCTCACTTTCCAGTATTATATCGGGGTTTGAGGGCTACATCAAAGAAGTTTTTAAATGCATTCCCATTATCATCTGTCGAAAAGAGCATTTAGCTTAGTCAGCAATTTATTAGATAAGCAAAAACAAATTTTCAATAATCAAACATGGAAATTTAAGATTGTTGATGACAAATAAGTCACCAAATATCGAAAAATTAGTATCAATACACCAAGCTCAGCCCGATAATTGATCATATTTTTTCATAATATGTATTTGTTAACCAAGCTTTGAATAATACATCAATATTGTTTATATATTTTAATAAAGTAACTTTAGAACTATGTCCCTGTTTTTCTATAAGTATGATATTGCAGACTTCACCTGAGAGGGACGCTACCGAATTACTATTTCTAGAAGTGGTCTACGAACCAAAAAATTGGAGCGCTATGGGTTACATTATTTATTAGATTACTACAAGAATGGAATTCGGCGTGTTCTTACTTCCTTAAAATGGGGCGGTGAGTAAATTTTTTTCGAAAAGGGGGGTGAGGCCGAAAAAAATTTGTAACCTATGAGCTAAATAATAAGGTTTAAAACTGTGAAACCCCATCAAAATCCGTTGTGTAGTTTTTGCGTGATGTTTCAAGCACACTTAAAGGGACAGCCTACTACAGATTTAGATTTGTAGAGATTATTCGATATGTGGTACTCTCGAATTTCCAATGTTATTCGCAAATTTATTCTAACTAGATGATCCGTGAGAAAATTTCGTAAATACCATGAGGTAAGGTTGGTGGTTTGTAATAGAATGAAAGAAAAGCTACCTCATTTGTATCAATCGTTTATTTGTCTAGTGTGATAGGTACGTAACAAAAGTCGTCGCCAGTGAAGCAGGTTATTAATATCTCTGTGATATATGCTGCTGCTATCTAGCGGCTCGGCTCTGAACTGTCTCATACGCGCGACTTTCACAGTTATTACTTTTGTCCTTCAAGGGTCAAATTCCTAAAAATTTCCTTCTTAATTTACAATATTGCCTTAGTGGAGACCTTAATATTTTAAATGACACCTCATTTATCGATTTCGATTAGATGTGAAGGGAGATAATTGCTTGTGACCAAAAAAAGAAAAGAAAATCCTTTTTAGAAATAATATATATGATACTAGTAGATAGGTAGAGCTGTGTATTGATGTCTTGACGTATCTGATAATCAGATCATCTCATTGTTAATAGTACCCGTCAACTACTTCTGTCCCAGAGATAACCTTGTTCGTCCTTGACGGTGAATGTACTGTGTTATGTCTTTGTTTTGGGAGCAGGTACGCCATGCACTACCTTAATGAGGCACATTTAAATCAGTCTCAGAGTGGAAGGTTTTTACGTTAATTGTTGAATTCTTTCAGTAGCTCTCAACGTGACGAATATCAGCATCTCAGTATTGCTCAAATGGTTCGAAGTATTTGTAAACACATTAGGGCACGATGCAGTGCTCTAAAGAAATCCTTCGTCTTATGAATCATGGATATCGTGGAGCTGGCAGGTAATTCCACATAAATTAACCTTCAAAGCTCTCGGAACAAAGCCTGCCTCGTGACCGAAGTCGTTAAGGCACAGTAACTGTATCTGGCACTGCACGTACCGTACGGGGGTTAGAAGAGCTGTAATCGCACCCGATATGGGTCACCACTGCACAAAAAACGGAGAAGCAAAGTTTCTGAAAAACAAATTTTATTAGAGGTGGGATGGGTCTAGAGGACAAGGAACGGGAAGGAATCTGACCATTACCTTTTTTTTGAATGAAGAATCCCGGCATTCACCTGGAGTGATTCGAACCGGAGTCCTCCGGAATACGAGGCCAGAACGTTAACCACTCCCCCACCACCCTTGGTCTACCTGTGCTACGGAACAATAAAATATGTGTTTCTTAGTGTATTACCTGATATTCAGGTAAGGCATAATAATGTGGGTTGTGCAATACCCAGTACCAGCGCAAAGGTGATAGCTAAGCCGCGTATCATTCTGTCACAACAACTTCCCGGGATATGGAACTGAAGTGGTTTCCTGTTGTCTACCTCATTGTGAAACTGGTCACAGTTATATGTCTTAAAGTCTGCGATCTTGAGTGTGCTTTCTCGTACCGCAAGAAAGATGAAGGAAAGGAGATATGTTCATTCGGAACATACCAAATGTGCCACCGAATTTAATCACCACTAACAGTACCATTTTGCCTGACTCCATATGAACTACGGGCAGGGTCTGAAAATGATTACAACTATGGAAATTATTTTCGAATTACTCCATTTAAATCAGTTTCACCTGATCAACCGGTTTCTACTCCCGATTCTAGTATCCGCGGAAATTTTGTAGCCGTTCCTGAAGATTTCCTCCAACTTCCTGATTTTAAGTAGTTTAATAGACTATAATTGTTTTGTATATGTTGATCAAAATACTCCAATTAGATAAAGACATCTGATTTATCGGTTGAAATAATTATTACTAATTCTGGAGGAACAACTTTTGTTTAGTGCTGCGTGCTGGTCGCAACATACAGGTATTTACAGCGTTCTTAAAAAAAAAAAAAAAAAAAAAAAAAAAAAAAAAAAAAAAAAAAAAAAAAAAAAAAAAAAAAATTTCTTATGAACTCCTGTGTATCCAATATTTACTAAAAGGGATACAAGATCACCGTTTTTTTAAAATTATATGCAATTTAATGGAAAAAGGGTTAGAATCTTGCATGTTCCTAAGGATTTTTTAATAATCATAATGACAGTAAAGAGACAATGCTTTGGAAACAATGATAATCTTTTCAGCTGATATTTTATTTCAGTTGCTAAGGGCTTCGAACTCGAAGCGAGCAGTGATGTTTTGTGGTGTTGGATCTGTTAAGCTCGTTTCTAAATTGTCTTACCATATCATTGTCGTTTTCGTAATTACAATAGTAGTGAAGGACAGATTTATTTGATTTTACTCAGAGCTGGTTTGCATTCGCAGTTTAATTTGATAAATGTTCCAGAAAAAGAACACAGGGGACACTGACCGAATTGCAATCGGTCTTCTATACTTCATTCATTGATAGTTTCTGATCATAATTGACTTAATGTGTTTTTCTGAGCGAAGGTTATCTTTGCTGAACTTTAGAGATAAACTTTTTTTTATTTGTAGATGTATACTATATAGAATACAGCGCTGGTGCACAGTTAAAGGTGGATATTGCACCAGAACTTTAAATTAGAAAGTGAATATGAGCAATATGTTTATTGATAGAATTTTCTGAGATGGGATTACTTGAATGATTATACTCGCCGAACGAGTTTTTATTACGAAAAATGGCGGCCGAAATATGACTCTTATTAACGTATAGTGCTGTACGTTGTAGTGAATTAGAAATAAAAACGGTTAAAAGGAATCAATCAGATTTTTTGAGGTCACAGGTTTTTTAAAATAGGCAGGATTGCGAGTGATGTCGTCACAGAAATTGATAGGACTATGAATCATGAGGAACCTTGGCTGCGCGACTGGGTTGGCGGTTATATAATCTGTCGCTCCCACACCAGTTGCAATCGGCTTCTATCAGTTATGAAAGACGTCATGGAAAATGTAGTTCTCGTTGTTTACATTACATGAAGGGTTTACTATTACTATTACTCCGCGATTCACTAAAAGTGTGTGGCGGAGGGTGTATTGCACCTATCCGGGAAGGTAACGGTTTGGAAGGGATATACGGCATATGGCAGGCGGCGCCCATGGCCTATTGTGAGGAACCATCCCAGCATTCGCCTGGAGCGATCTGAGGAAACCATGGAAAACCCAGATCAGGATAGCCGGAGTGCTTTATTGAAAACTACTCCTGTCGGATTTTATGTTTTCTATTCCACTCCCTAATCGCTCGTGGAAAAAATGAGTACAGAAATGAATCGGTTTTGACCCTGATTTCTCTTATCTTATTTTCTCGGTCATTACGAGATTTGAATGTTGCTGGTAGCAATATTTGTTTACTGTCATTCCGAAATACGTCAGTCGAGAATTTTTCATTTAGCTTCTGTCGAGAGCAACGCCTTCAGTGCTCCAGATCTTCCCAACCTAACTCCTTCAACATCGCACTTACGCTTTTCGTCCAACTATATATACCTGTCACGAATCGGGCGGCTCTTCTTTGGACCATCTCTAATGCCTCCATTAATCCCTTTTGATCGAGATCCCATACAGAGCAACAATATTCTAAGTGAGACAGCACTAGTGACTTGTATGCAATCGATTTAACTTCCGGAGTGAATTGTTTTAGATTACGACCTAGAAATCGAAGCATACGATTTGCTTTCCCAATTACATTCTCGATATGCTCATTCCACCACAAATTATTACGAATTGTTACCCCTAGGTATTTAGCGGAATCTACCGTTCTTAGGGCAGTACCAGTAATTGTATATTCAGAGCAAAATGGTGTCACCTTTTTACTTACACCCATGACTTGGCACTTTTTAGCGTTTAACTCCAACTGCCAAACTTTACACCACGCAATTATTTTCATAATATGATCTTGTAACAAAGCGCAGTAGTCCTGGGTTGTGATTTCACGATAAATAATAGCATCATCGGCAAATAATCTTTTCATCCCCCTTATTATGTCACACAAATCATTAATGTATATGAGAAACAACAGAGGCCCTATCACGCTTCCCTGAGGAACTCCCGACCTCACTTCGGTAAGTGATGAACGCTCACCGTCGAGAACTACACACTGTGTTCTGCCCTCCAGAAAGTTTGCCACTATACTCAGCTGTTTCTCCTCTTCCATCATTTATTTCTGATTTTCAGAATGATTCAGCAATAACATTCAGTTTTTTGGTTTATTCTTTGTTGAATTCCGGAGACAATGAACCTTGGAACCTTCTCCAATGAAGTCGTTATACCATAGTTATTAGCGGTCTCTTTCTAGCGCCAAGCTTCAGCTCCCCAGGGCAGGGTAGACAAAAGAAAATAATCAGTGCTAAGGGAGTTGTTAGTTTATAGCACCATTTCAAAGTAATACCATCATTATCTCGAATTTTAAACTTGCAATTACTGTTTTGGTTTTATTTCCAGGTGTGCAGTCATCTATTTTCCAGAAACCAAAATATGTATTTAAATCGGCACACCTATTGCATATCCTGGCCTAAGAGATTTAGAGTAAAATCATTTCTTTCTACACTGAATACAATTAACTTTTTCTAACTGAGCCTTATTCTATCGCCTCCGCAACCTGTTTATTTATTTTGATATCTTTTAATTTTTTTAACGCTTAGTCAAACTGAATTTCAGAAATGCATAGTTAAATATCATGAAGAAGTGTATACCTAATTCCTTCGAATTATCTTAGATATAAGGAAATGTAGTGAATACTTGAGCCCGATCCTTATAGAGGACTCTTCATTACCATCTTTGTTATTTGTTGCAGTTTGTAGCTGAAAATTCAAAGGTGGGAACACTTTTATATGATTGTAAGGAACAGTGTGTTTCAACCTTAGAATAAATGCTGGGATCAACATTAAAAATGCATTCTGATTTTATTAGTTTCAACACCAGCGATGGAAGGTAGCACGTAACTATCTTATGCGATGTGTAATTTCGTAGAAAAAGTTCAAAAAATAATCATCTAATGAATCATAGAAGTTTAACTGTATTGATAACGTTTCTTTTAGAATTAAATAAACTTTTTTTTTTAATTTTTAGAGCGCTTATATTTTAAGTGGTTGAAGAGATCTTGAGTGAAGATTAATGTTTTACCAGTTTGCCATCCAGTTTTTGGAAAGTGTATTTCTAAGGTGTAAATGGCGAATCAGACCAGCATTCGATTGTTTGATGATGGGAAACCAGTTATCTGTCGCCTGAAGGAATTCAGTTTGAGTGGTTCTTATATTTTCTGTGTAAAGACAGCGATGGTTGAGAAGCTAACGCAGAAATAAATATGTTATGAAGAAAGTAGTTTAATTTATAACTAACACAAAACTCGATTATTCTGGTGTTTCGTTAATAAATTTTGACAGGTTTTACTTGCCACCTGATTTTGGGCAAAAATGATTTACAGAATAGAATGCCATTGCCTAGACGGTAATGTCCTTTGAGTCTGTTCCATACACTTTGTTCACGTTGTGTCTCGTGCGTTTCATCTCTGCGTGAGTTTCACATTGACTCCTCCCAGAGGATGCAAGACGAGCTCTGGTACCATACTGATCTCCTGACGGGGTGCTTCCACTTTGAAGTTCCGAACGATATATGACAGCACAGCTTTCTCCTCCAGCAGCGCAAATCTCTGACCTTTAAAGGAAAAACAGATCGTGAGTAAATTACAACAGCAATTACACTTAGAAGAATTAACTAAAACAAAGACACAGTTTCATAATTAATTTGAAAAGCTCAATCGGGTTAAACTATCCTAGTTTGCAATGTAATCTTCATGGCAGTCCAGCTAGATGTTATCGTGAAAACACAACGTTTAGACGGCTATCTCTGCTGTAATCCTCAGGTGTTGCATGGCTTCCGATAATTGTAAGCTCTCAATCAGTCGAGGTGGTAACAGAATAATCAAATGTTCTATAAAGTTATTAATTATACCTAACAGATTAGACATAAAGTAAAACTATCTAAAAATCCCATCACCTCTTCATGAAACTGTATGAAATGTTTCAGTTTAAGTATAACCAACTTACAGACTTAAAAAATTAAACAATCTTACACTTCTAGGACAAAGTTCTTACAATTACTATTATCTGCGTGTATTATCAGTCTACGAGTTGTATTGAAATATAATGTTATGTTACTGTACCATCTCTGATGGATGACGAGCAAAGTTTTCAACAATCATCATCATTAAACGGAACTAAATGTACTATTTTGGGATTCTAATGAATACTTATTCGCATAGTTTAAAAGTAGTATAAAATCATAGAGATTCCAACTTAGAAGTTCTCGCTGAGGATACATTGAGAGAATTACATATTAACTACGCTAGTAAAAGAAAGACTAACGCTTTAGAAAATTAAACACAGTAGTTCCAATAAATCACACGTGCTACAATAATTAGTACAAATTAGAACTGTATAGAAGAGTTTCTGATTTATTTAAGTCTCGCTTCATATATTTCAAACCATTAGGAAAGTTTAAAATAAAGGTTGACTTCAAAAGATTTCGCTCGGCCACAATTCACGCTTTGTGAAGAATCTGTTTCTCATGATTTCAAGATATATATATATATATATATATATATATATATCGAAACATATTCAGAAAAAGCTCATTTTACAATCGTATTTATCTAATCTGTCAAATTTCTTTCCCTGACACCTTACCTATATACCAAATAAATAATTTTTAGGGGGTAACATTCTACTGGACTTACAGTCAACTAATTTTCTCCTCAAATCACATTCTCGTAGGGAGTTAAAAGAAAGCGCAATCCCGAACGTCCTGCGTACTGCTTGAGCGAAACCCGGATATCTCGAGCGTTCTTTTGGTTGTCTACATGCAGGCGCTGTGATGTAATGCTCTTCCTTGTAGGCTTACTCTTGCTACTATAAACATGGAGTACATGAGTATTAATATTTATTACATTTACAAATCTTACGTGGGGAATTAATTATGATACAGATCAAATGATATATTATTATTATCGTCATCATCGTCGTTTTGCTTCTAGCCGCACGGCTCTGATAATGTGGGGGCAAGAAACGGAAAGGAATTTGGTCAAGATCTTTTGAAGAAACCATCCCAGCATTCTCCTAAATTGATCTGCGGAAACTATGGAAAAACCAACAAATCTGGATGACTGGACGGTCATTCCAACTTGTGTCCTCCGGAATAGGATGCTAGAGCGTTACCGCCCGCCCTCCAGGCTTGGTGAACATTACAAAATGAAGTTTAGTGTTGAATAGAAATTACATGTCTCTATTTGGCCGGAGTTAAAATGCTCTAGATATGGAATTGTCTGGTTTCACAGATTGGACAGTAAAATACAGTTTAATTGTATTATAGAACTGAAAGTAGTTCAAAAAAATTAATACCAATTGACTCTCGATAAACTGTGGTTACTCTGCCATAAAAACCTACCAAGCTGTGACAGCCGTCCATAGTCACTCATCAGTTGAATGGCTGTTATTTCTCATCCTTTATGTGATTTCTTTTTCAGCCCGTGCTAAAATGTACGACGCGTCTAGGCTTCTAGGATGATAGATCACTGGTAAGAAAAAACCAGGTTCCTAGCAATGTCTGTACCTCCATAAAAACCTTCATATGATGTTTATCAAAATCATTTTCAATAAAAATTCGGAGGGGTGAAGGGTAAGATCGACTAAGTTTCTGAAATCTAAAATTAAACTCGATCAGCATGTTATTATCCATAATTAATAAAACTACTATCGGAATTCATGTTCTTCGTGAAAACATAGGAGTATTCGAATTAATTAATGTCACATTAATGAATCAAGTATTTTAGATTCATGCTTGCGTCAATTTTTACCGCTGTTTCATTTTGAAGTTCTATCATACGTGAGACTCACTATTTCACTCTGGACAGCTTTATTTGATGTATACTCCACTCACCTATACAGTTTCTGGAACCTCCACTGAAGGGCACGTATGCGAAGGGGTGTCTTCCCTGCGCCCTCTCAGGCAGGAAGTTGTCAGGGTCGAAGCGCTCTGGGTCTGGCCACACTTCCGGGTCCCGGTGACAGTCGAAGATGTGCATCATCACCGTCACCCCTGCCGGTATAGTGTAGCCACCTGCAAGACCACACGACAACATTAAGCTGCAACCTAGCCTTGTGGATCAACGCGTCACGGCTGAAGTATTTAAAAAAAAAAATATTGCACTGCTGAAAATAGAATTTTCAAACGAGAAAACCTTTATGTTTTTATAAATTCATCTTAAATTGTGAATACTAATGGCACTTGAAAACGTTCTACGTTGTCGTCTGGATACAATCACACCCACACTGGTAATCAGTATTAATCAGTGATAGTAAAATATAACTGTAGCAGTCACCATCAATTAAGCGACAATATACTGTATGAAGTGGAGAAGTCAAGGAAATAAAAAGTACCACAAATTAGTTGCGAACTGTTTTGTTAAAGAGGTTTGACAATGTAACGTACCAATAATAGGATGAGGCCAAGTATATTGATATGAAACTTTGATGGACACTTGAGAGAATGTTATGCAAAGACTAGACAGTTCTCCTCCCCATATTTGAGTGCCCCGAGGGGAATTCTTTAATGATTTGTTCGACTTTGAGCATTCGGATTAAGCAGCAAAAAATAATAATAATAATAAAAAATAAAATAAATAAATAAAATAAAAATAAATAAATAAAAAATAAATAAATAAATAATAATAATAATAAAAATTGTTTATCATCTTGAGTTGCAAGGGGTGCAAAGAAGGACTGCTAGATTACCGCAGAACTCAATGATTAACCGATATGATAGAGGAGCTGGAATGGCATTCATTGGAAGACAGGAGGAGGATGAAGAGAGTCGAGGAATTCTTAAAGGCGTATGTTGGTGATGAGGCATAGAAAGATATTGGTTTAAGAATTAAAAGTGAAGTATGGGAGGGAAGAGATCACTATGACCACAAGGTGGCACTCGATTTCAGGAACAAGGGTGTGGGAAGATTTTCTTTCGTAGGTAAGGGGTCAGGGATTGGAATAAGTTGTCAAGAGGGTTGATGAATATGAGAAACAAGACTTTCCTGGCGTATTTTTGATACGAAATCTTCGCGGGTTCTCCGCCGGATAGTATTATCGTAAGACAAGCTGCCGCCATGATCAGGTCCTTTGTACGTATGTGACAACTATCCGGCGGAGAACCCGCGAAGATTTCGTATCAGAATTGATGAATAGTTTACTAATAAGGTTGAAAGAATTTAAAGTTGAAATTTGCTGAGGGTAAAAGTATATTTGTACAGGAAAGGGAGAAAAATGGGTGTGTGGGGAAATTACCAGCGGAGCGTGCGCTCCATCGCAATTAAATTAAATTACTTCAAAGGTAAATATATCTGTCTGACGGAACAACCAGACAGTATTGTCCGTTGTAGTCGCCAAACTTTGTTTACGAAAAGGCGGCACAGCTACCTCACATTGGAGGCCGGGATACATTTCACTTCCACCAAAGTGTTACAGAGCTATGAAGCGTCACGCAAAGAATCTGTTGTGATTTTAGAGCGATGCTTGACCACACCCATGACACTAAAACCGAACCCTGCTGGCTGCTGGCCGATAAGCTAAATGACACATCATCTCCCGAGGATGAACGAAGTAGTTCATTTGATTTTTAAAATACGACAGGGAAACAAGATTTAGTTGGTTGCCGAGTGGGTTAAGAAGTAATGCTTATCTCACCGGTTTGGTGATAGTAAACAGCTCTAATATCCCTTTTTCCAAACATGAGAAAAGGGAAGACGCATGGATGGGTGACTTAAGAGTGTTTATCACAACCGGTTAAAGAATACTATGCGGCAGTAGAACATGTCAACTGACCAGTGAAACCAAGACTTTGCTTCTTCTGACTAACCCTCATTTTATTAATCGTTTCATGTAAGTGGGAATAATCGTTTATTTACTGCAGTTTTCTTATTAATAAATAAGGTTATAATTCTGAAATAATTTGAAATACTTGTGAGTGGAAGTATTACGGATTGTACTGCCTCTCATGGAAAATAGAGAGTTAGAAATTGCAACAGGGAGTGACACTCACTCGGCATCAGGGTTAAATTGCATTAAAATTCCTAGTAACATAACTATGCAATACTGACACAAAGACTTTGAAGAAAAAGGAGGGTATTAATATACAGCGTGATTCAGGAGTAATGGTAAGTATTGAAGGATGAGGTAGTATGAACAATATAAAGTTCATATAAACATGTGTTTAATTTCCTTTCGTTTTGCAGACAAGGTACTGCAATGTTATGAATAAAATAAATCTCAGAAAATGACCAAGAGCTCACAAATAACTTATTGAAGCACTTTATTCATTCAAATACAAGCATATTATATAACAGTTTAAGTCAAATGTTCTTGAATCCCACCATCGATTTCAATAGACTTTGCAGCTCTCTTCGCAATGATACTTGTAGCTCTTCTCAATACTTGTTGGTATACATTTAAAGAGCTGCAGTGTTTACAATGCGAGAGAGTAATTCGTATCTTGTATTTACTTTTTCTTTGTGCACTTCGTTTTCCAACCATCCGCACACATAAAAATCTAATGGAGTAAGGTTTATTTAATGCTTAACTTTCCAGCACCTGTATCTCCAAAATGAATGGACACATGTTTATATGAACGTTTTTACTCAGTATTGTTTTTACCATTCCTCCTGTTTAACCCTGTACAAACACAAATATATCGGCTTTGTGTGATTAAGTACCTGAATGTTATATTTTAATACTGTTTCATGATTATTAGTCTAATAGTGTTTTTCACAGCTATTTAATATTGATACATAGGAGAAAGTGTACCATAATATACAAATCTGTTGAAATGCAGGGATCGATTTATTTTAGATACCTCTGTTTAAAGATTTCTTGGCTGTTTCGCACCATCTACTTCCTATCAGAGAAATACAAGCTTAGCTTGCATAGTAACACAAAAAGCATAAGTATAAACCTTACATACTTCATTAGTCAAAGTTGCCAACACGGATTTCGGAAGAACAGATCGCATTAAACACTGTTGGCACTATTTTCATATGACGCAACGCAAGTTGATACAATATTCTTGGATTTTCAGATTCCACTCTGTTCCACACAATCATATTCTAGTGAAGATTTGAGCGTATGGTATATCGGATTAGATTTGTGAAAGAATACGAGATTTTCTAAATGCTCGGTAGCAACATGCCGTTGTTGATGGAGAAGTCTCTTCTAATCTAGATGCCACTTCGGGTTTTCCTCAAGGAAGTGTATTAGTACAGTTTCTTTTCTTAATTTTTATAAATGATCTCGGAGACAACATTAATAGCAATTTGCGATTGTTCGCTCGTGATGCAGTTATCTATAGGGAAGTAAGGTGTTCTGACGGTTGCTTAGAAATTCAGGACGACCTGGATATTATTTCGCAATGGTGATATGAATGGCCACTTACAGTTAATTACAAAAAGTGCAATGCAATGCGCATAACTAACAAACAGAATCCGTTTTTCACGAGTGCAAAGTAAACTCAAGTTTATGGTCGCAATAACACAAAGCTACATGAAATGGAACCTGGACATAACTTCCGTCGCAGGTAAAACTAATTCTAGGTTGCGATTCATAGGCAGTATCTTGAAGAATTGTGAAGCTCATACCAAGGGAATAGCGTACAAAAACTGTCGAGCGTTCACATTTGCATTACTGTTGTGTGGTCTGGAATCCTTATCGCAAGGGATTGATTGACACGACAGAGATCAGAGAAGACCAACTTAATTCATGACTGCTTTCTACAGCCCTTACGAAAGCGGCACAGAATTGACACACAGATTAGGCTGGTATTATTTGGCAGGCAGAAGGAGTCGGTATCGTTTGAATTTATTCATGAATATGCGAATATCTTTATACACTTACGGCTACGATCTAATTCTTACTACTCCAAACTATTTAGATCGCAATGACAGGAGAGATACGATCAGAGAAATAAGATGCCGTGCTAATACTTATATGTATTCTGTTTTTCCTCGCGCTATTCTGGATTGAAATGCAGAGAGTTAGTTTTGATGCAAAACACCCTCTGCCATCCGCAGAGAATTGCAGAATACGGGCCGAACTGTAGTACCTATTTGCGTGTCCTTCGCCACTTTGCGCCCGATGAAGGGAACGCTGGGGAACAGCCTGAGAGTCTCCTTGATGACCATCTCGAGGTACTTCATGTTCAACAGGTCCTGCATTGTCGGTTGTCTGTCGGAGTCGCCAAAAATCCCGTTAAATTCCTCGAAAACTTTCTCCTGCCAAACAAGAAAGAATGAGAATAGTGAATCCTATTACTCATAATCTCCGTTGTTGCATTATAGTTTGGACTCACCTGAATATCCGGGTGCTGACCGAGGAGGATAAGCGCCCAACACATGCTCACCGCAGTCGTGTCATGACCCTGCAAGGTAGAAACTCGAATCACTCTAGTCTGTCCACTCTCAACTGGTGGATCAAGGTCATACTCCGCTCACCCCAGGGGGTCCTCAGTTGTCTACTCTTTCGAGTAGACTGCTGTGACCATGCAAACGAGAGGCGAATTCTTTCCCTTTCGCATGTAGGGGTAAGGACAGTGACGTGCAGATAGAACAGAGTGACCTTGGGACGCCTCTGTTATGTGAACGCGCTGTAATAGCTACATTTCTATTTTCTAGGAAGGGCTGTTGTTGGGTGTATTTTGTATGATTGAATCTTCCTATCTTCTGCCGATATTCACAAATATTTGGCGCAGAATGTTTCTCCTGCCTAGGACGACAAATGCAGATGTGGGA
Organism: Vandiemenella viatica; assembly: GCA_031002005.1. Lineage (NCBI taxonomy): Eukaryota > Metazoa > Arthropoda > Insecta > Orthoptera > Morabidae > Vandiemenella > Vandiemenella viatica. The sequence goes on along the minus strand of JARYHS010012519.1, from coordinate 173,884,589 downwards.
ACAATCAGAGATAATTAAAGAAACGGGATTTATAAGGAAGTACATTATTTGCTTTGTACCTGTAAGACAATATTTAAATTGGTAGTTTGAGCTTATAGTGCTCAATTTAAAATATAAGTATTGACAACTTTCGAGGAAGATAAACAGTTTTGATGGATTTTTGCTGTTCATTAATTATGTAGCATTCGTTTTTATTGCTGAAGATTGAAAGTTAATCTAAAATTTCAGGACGGTAACATAGAAATGATATAGAGAAAGAATGTATGGAGAGAAATGTGTGACAGAAATACGTAATTGCGTTAAATTCAGGTGAAGAAGGGTCACTGGATTGATGCCCCAATCTCTTTACTGGGATAGACAAACAACATATTTTAGTGGACCTGCGCTTAGTATGAAATCATTGTGCAACAAGACTCATTCTAACGTTTTCTGTTGTTGAAGAAACATAAAGTTTGAGACCTTATGTTCTTTAACCGGTTCTGATGTATGTGAGTCCGATTTGAAATCGGAGCATATAAATGTCTAGTCCTAGAAGTTCTCTCCAGAACATACAACTAAGCGATTGTCAGACTTATAATAACCACACAAGTAAACTAACTTGGCGATTAATTCAACGTTCCCAGCACTCATCCCAATAGGTTTCATTAAGTTCCGCAAAACCTGTTGAATGTTTTCTGCCGTTTCTGCACTCAACCACTTTCTATAATGATTACTGACGGCAGCACAGGAATACCGTACATTTGGTTGTTAATATTATCCTCATAAATTAAATTTCATATCCGCTCTTTTTTTAAAATAAATAAACTGTCGCCTGCATCGTAGGGAATTATACTGAGGACAACAATTTTTGTATGTGCAAAAATTTTCCACATCCTATTATAAAGAATTATCCGTATATTGCCTTTTTTCTACAATAATTTGTGTTATTATAAAACTTTATAGCTGATGCCATTTGAATTTCTGTAATCAACTGATACTTTACGGTATTATTCGTCTCTTCTATTCCCCATGTAACTCCTAATTCATGGCCCAATATACCCAGACCTCTAAGATATATCTTATACACACCTAACACTCTCTCCATCAGCCTACCGGTTTTCTAGACCCATATTTAATATCAGACTCTGACTGAACTTCCGCCAACAAATTTTGCTACCCCTAAAACTCCATAATGTGGGCCACAATCTATGCCACCAAACTCAGATAAGGACTTGACCAAGGTTTCTTCATCCTAGTTCCGTTACTTCCATTCTCTCCAATAGATTGTATTTTTCTTGATATCCTGTTCCATAACATGAAATGGATCGTCGGGACTCAGTTGAATCTCATTCTGCGTGTCTATTAACTTGTAGACGATAGTTTACATGGAATCGTCACCTCAAACATGAACGTGTCCACCTCCTCTTGCAGGTCCTGGTCACTCAGCCGGTATTGGTTCTCCTGCGACAAGTCGAGGAGCAGGTCCAGGAAAGCCAGTCGCCTCTTCCTGCCTGCAATCAAAGCATTTGCCTGTCTTAACAATATCTAAACTATATATGATTGTTTGTAAAACGCGTATAGTCTCATGAAGTAAATACCAAGATCATCCTGTGCGGAAAAAATTGTCCCTTTGTCAGTCTTCTGTCTCAGAGTTTTCCGTTCCTTAATAAGCTATGAAAATACAAAATCAGTATATTTTATCTAGCAGTACGAATAAAGGCGCTTTAAATCTGAATTTACAAGTCCAAACTGTGAACCTTTTCACTTGCATTCCATACTCACAGGTTGTTATGGTCCGTTTGTCGTTACCTTTCTAGTAAATCCATGCAGGACGGCGAGATTCCTGTAGTACTCCTTGCCGGTGCCAGTCATGCGGAATATCCACTCGCTCTGGAACCATGGATTTAAAATCCTTTTCATTGTAATTTCGCTGATGCTGCAAAACACAGACAATACTCTATAAAATAATCAGGATTTAAATTTCTCTATACTGAACAGATAATAAAATATATTTTCTGGTCCAGGGTCACAAATTTGAAGGGATCAAGTAAACATATAACAGTTGTTATATTAGACATGAAACAATAAAAGCTAACTTTGGTATTAATCCAGAAGGTTGGCTGCACCTCTTAGCCTGCTATTGGACGTAGGGTGGCAAGTGCCTTTTCTTCTTACCTTCCCTAACCTGGTATCTCTGCCTCCGTGAGTACGCCGAACCAAGGAAGCGTTCTGCCGTACTTCAATTTACACAGCAAGTTGTGCCACAGGTGAAGGTTGGGTTAAGGGCTTAAGAGAATCTTCACTAAGACAAGGATTCGAACCGGGCACCTTTCGATCTCCAGTCAGTCGCCTTAAACAACTAACTCAAGAAAACATTCGGATTTTGATCATCTTTCTAATGAATGTGTTGACTCATTTCACTTTCTTTTTACTCGGATGGAACTATTCTTTATTTGACCAGATGTTGATTTTTACAAACATGATTTGGTTTTTAGCTCGTGTCTGGTGTAATAAGGTGGGATACAACTTCAACAAATCTGACCTTTTCCACTCATCAGGAATCTGATGCGACATATACAGGCGAAACGCGAAGCGAATGATCTTCATAACCACGTTGAGCAAAACGCTAAAAAACATGACAGTGGAACAATGTACATTTCTCCCTCTCCCTATTTTTTTTTTCAAAACACACACAGATTCGTAATCAGCGACAATACGCACATCAAATTCAAAATGGACATTATGAGTATAGTCACTACCCCACTGATAACAACAAAAAACAACTGAGTTGCGGAAAGGCGCGCTGCGATGTGATATAAGTTATTTTTGGATAGCAAGCGCAACACTCCTGTCAAGTAAAGCAAAGATGTTCAGTTACCAAACCTTATAAAACTAGCGTCAAAGTGAAAACAAACCGAAAACCAAACGTTAAAAAAATAAACAAAATTAGCGTGATGTAAACGTAATCTAAAATTTTCAAGCACAAATTAGTCTTTGATGGTACTTCGACAATGTAAAAACTCGTGGGAAATATGTATATCATTTAGAAAGATCATTTATTTTAATGAATAATTCAGTTTATGAAGACCCTATGAAAACATTGGTACAATAATACAATGTGGTTTGCAGATGGGTAGAAAACAAAAACAAAGGCGCTTTTATTATTGTTATGTTTCATTTTTTAGCAACAATGAATTAATTTATAAAACAATTGGACGATTTTAATGAAGCAGTATGAACTTTATAAAACTGTTTCTTTTGTAAAAGTCTGATGGCAAAAGTAAGGAAAGCAAGAATACTGTTCCTACATACGGTGATTATTGGGGTATATGTCATGGCATGAACTTCCTTTCCAACAGTTTTAGTTTATTCATGTGGAATTCTCACGTACGCAACTCCACTGCGTTTCACAGAAATCAAAACGTAGAACTAACACATTTTTGTCATTGAAACCTCAATCCTTGTACAGTCTTTCCAGTTGCTTACAGGCAACAGTGGCTATATTCTTCAAAATCCTCTTGATCCATATTAGCTATGATAAATTCAGCTACAAAACTACAGCTCAAGACTTTTGAAGAGGACGCAAAAAATAAGTAATGCGCGGATGTCTTTAATGGTACAGAGCATTATTCTGTTAAGAATTGAAATACCTACAATCCTTTGGTATATAATACATTCGCTTTTTCATAAATACACTGCCTGATTGACCAAAAAAAAAAAAAAAAATACCCATAAAGTGAGGAGGAAATAAAATGAAACTTGATAGATTAAGTTATGTGATATTATTTCTATAATTACAAAATAGAGTCAAATTTTCAAAAAAAAATTGTCACATATCAGTATTACAGATGATTCTCCATTGCCGCCTGGGGAGATCGAAACCTTGTATCCATACTGAGGGGTCCTCAACTAGATCTTTATTGACTACTGATGACTGCTCCCATTGAGTTGTCCACAGCTTATTGGTGTTGAAAGAGGACTCTGTGAGGTTGATTGTTGTGCGCCATGGTGGTTATCTTGATTTCAAGCGTTGGTGTTTTGTTTGAATAATGTCTTGATGTTGTAAGGGGTTTTCAGGATATTTTTCCATATTTTTAAAAGAACTTCTGATTTTCTTAATGCGTGGGGTGAGATGTTGCATAGCACTGGAAACCATATGGTGTTCGTACTCCGAATGCATTACATAATTATCCTGATTGTCTGATTGAGCTACACATCTATCTTCTTTGTGTGGGCAGCAGTATTCAATAACAGAGCAACAAAGTATGACAGAGATAAGGCTGTGAATCTTAGAACTTGAGCACTGGATTCCCATGAAGTACCTGCAAGCTTTTAAAGAATATTATTTCTCGTTTTGACTTTGGCAGCCACGTTTGAGAGATGCTGCTTGAAAGTTATAGTTCTGTCCAGTGTTATACCCAAAGTGTGCTGCAATACAAGAGTTAGCCTCTGAATTTGACATCTGGTTTATAGTACGATTGTCTGTTGCGTAAATGAAATGTTGAAATAACTGTTTTCTGAGGATTTAGATGTAGGCTCCATTTCTTGAAGTATTCATCTAACTTTTCCAGATCAGCTAATAAAGTTGTTCTGCTTCAGAAAAGTTGTGGTTCTGGTTCTCCAAACAAATGTCATCAGCGTAAGTAAATTTTCTTGAAGATGTTTCCGGTAAATCGTGAGTATACAAATTGAATAGGAGGGGTGCTATGACAGATCCTTGAGGTAAGCCATCATTTAGTTTAAATATTCTGCTTCTGTTGTTATCAGAGTATATCTGAAAGTATCTATTGCTCAACATGTTGTCAAGTAGTTCCATAAGTATATAGATGAAAATTGTATATTTTGTTCACTGATAATCCGAATGGTACGTATCTGATCCTACAATCTCTTAAACTATCAACTCTCACTATCTATTTTGTTATATGGAACGCACAATCACTACTTTCACATTATTATTGTAAGGCTATTATGGCTCATTGGATTCATAGTAATCATATCCGGCAAAGACTTGTGGACGAGAAATGGGAGGGAATTCGGCTACTGTATCTTGAGAAATTATCCATATGTTCACCTGGGATGATTTAGGGAAACCATGGGAAACGAAAAACTGGACTGGTCTAATCCGCGTCCTTCCCATTTCCGTGGCCCGAATCTTACCACTCGCCCACCAGACCGGGTCAAACAGCCACACAAAAGTTCATTGTCTTAACACATAGCCTCACCTGTAGACGGCTGACACGTATTCAGAATCCGTATTCTCTTGGGCATCAACACTGGTACCCATAGCAGTCTCTGAAACAACAGAACACCTTCAGTTATGATTTAAGAAAAAGAAATGGGCTGAGGAAAGCCATGACAAATCAAAACTTTATGTTACGCATTGTGATATATCTACTAATTAATCTTCGTTACAAAATTTTCTATCGAATTTTCACGTTGGCGAGTCAAATATTCGCATTTGAACTTTAGCAATGGAATATCTACACAAATATTATAAATGCGAAAGTAACTCTGTCTATCTGCTGTTTGTTATGTTTCTTGGGCTAAACGGCTAATCTGATCGTGATGAAATTTGACAAGGAGATGCGATTTGGCATTAGGATGGACATAGGATACGTTTACTGGTTAGATAGTACATATTGTCATGTAATTTCGAAAAATTACAGAAACGACGATAGACAGAAGCTTAGGATGTTTAAGAATCTGTATTACCTTGCAGGTTAGCGGGCTGGTAGCTCAGTGGTCAGTTCGCATCGAGCCGCCGTCGCGTGCGGTTGCTCGATACTTTCCTCAAGCGAGGTTCAGTGAGTGTATCAGTGAAAACTTAGCTTGTGGTTACGATAGTGAAAATGGAATCGACGATACGAAAGAATACACTGAAATTTGCGTTCGACGCGAAGGAGACAAGACCACGTGCATATGACTTCCATGAATGGCTGTATGAAAAATTCGACTTGACAGACGCAGATGTATACGGAATCCAAATGGACTTCTTGACTTATGCAGTATACGTTAAAATGACAAATGACAACTTGTGCAATACTATCGTAGAGAAAACTGGAGGGAAAGCCGACTACCAGAACCCAGATGGAACCGTAAGTACCGTATATATAAGCCACGCAGGGCTGGGGCAACGATCAGTAAGAGTTTTTAATGTACCATTTGAAATTAGTAATGCTAGTGTAACGGCAGCAATCCGAAACTATGGTGAAATAATAACGGCGACCGACGAAAAAATGGAGCCCTAAGTTCAGATTCCAAGCAAACAACGGCATACGGTGTGTGAAAATTGATTTAAAAAAAACATATACCTTCCTATATAATGATACAGGGTTTCAAAGCATTAATAATATATGAGGGACAACCGCGCACATGCTCTGTTTGCAATGAACCAGGACATCTAAGATCTGAGTGTACAAAACGCCGACCATTACAACTTCCAAGAGTAAAATTGTCAACATCAGAAACTATAACAGCAAATGCTACAATCGCGGAAGCGAGAAAGGAAAGTAGCAACACAGCGTCTTATGCAGAAGCCACGGCACAAGTCAACAGTGTAAACATAGGCCACACTGTAACATCAGCATGTGAGCCACACACAGAAACGTTGGAAAACACGGAAAACATGGAGATCGATGTAGAGGACAACTCGGAACAGCTCGGCGGTAAACAGGAAACACAAGCCGAAAAATCTGGACAAGAAGAAGAAGAAAACGAAGAACAAGAACCGGAACAGAAATTACATGAAAAAGAAATAGAAGAAGAGAGTATCCCAGAACATGTCATACACATAGAAACATTTACAAATAAAACAACTCACCAGGCAGAAGAAGATTCCGAAACAAAACAACGGATTGAAATGCACAGCTCAACGATCAATAACAAAGCCGAGAAAGAAATAAGCGAGAAGAGAATAACAAGACAATCTAGCAGAAGTGCAAATAAGGATGGTGCCAATACCGCAAGTCAATACATAGCAAAAAAACGCCGAGCTCTCAGTGAACGACTCGAAAACAACGGCAAACCAGTAAAAAGAATAGCAGAAAAAGTAGAACGAACAACAAATAACGCCAAATCAAGACAAGAAGAAGAAGAAGAAGAAGAAACAACCAAAGTGATAATTGAAGGACAAGACACACCAAAATACGTAAACGATCAGAAGATAAGAGAAGAAGATAAACCAAACTCCTCAGTAAAGACAGCTGGTACGAGGAAGTAATGGAGGGATCTGATGAGACGTAAAATAACCAATGACAAGCAATCAAAGTTATAGCATTGCAACTATAAATATGAACAGAGTAATTACGCCATTCAAAATAAAATGCCTAGTGGATTATATTAAACAAAACAGTATTGACATCGCAATGTTACAAGAAGAGACTTTTACGGAACTAAACATCCCTGGATACGATGGAATAATCAACTACTCCAAAGAAAACCAACACGGGAACGGCCCTCGTGATTAGAGAGGGAATTGAGACGGTTAGTACAGAAACATTAACAAACGGCAGGGCCATTGCAACTACAATAAATAACACGCGAATAATCAATGTTTACGCCCCCTCTGGCAATAATAATCGAGCCCAAAGAGCACACTTCTACAAAACAGAGCTACCCTATCTCCTGCGAAATACCACAGGTGCAATAATAATGGGAGGGTGACTTTAATTGTGTACTAAGCCAAAAAGATCAAACCCCCAAATTTCAATGGGTGCAGGGAGCTGACTAACCTCATTCGAGGGATGGACTTTCACGACGCTTGGGAATGCATTCACGGAAATGCCAAAGCCTACACATATGTATCAAACAACTCGGCAAGCCGACTCGACAGGATCTACGTAACGGAGACTCTCCGAACCAAAACAACCAGTGCAAACATTTTTCCTCTAAGCTTTTCAGATCACAACAGTATGCAATGTACTGTCAACATGCAGAGGCAGCCAGTTAGCAGAGGCAAAGGATTCTGAAATGTAACATCTCTATGCTTGAAGACCCGGCGCTAGACGAAGAAATCAAAAGTGTCTGGGACGAATGTCTAAAAAACTGTAAAAAATATAAAAGCACACTATCTTGGTTGGTTGAACATGTGAAACCGAAACTAAAACGAACCTTAATCTCCTGGGGGACACAAAAGAACTATTGGATGAAGGGCACAATTGAGTATTATTACAGATGCATCAAGGAATTATACCAAGAGCCCACCATAACTGTCGATACTAATATAAAAATAAAAAAATACAAAGCCAAGATCCTATCATTACAAAATATGCAAGCAAACAAACTTCTGACAACTTCAAAACCGACTGACGTCCGCAACCAAAGAAACGGCAGCCTTGTACCACCTTATAAGGAGCACAAAAAGGAGTAAAAAAACTTTAATAACCAATATAATTAAAGAAAATGGTGAAACATCAAGGACGGAAGAGATATAATTAAAGAAATTACCACGCATTATAAAAATAATTTTAAGTCAACTCCAACTAGTACGGCGGCAATTTCCGAGTTAATATCCAACTCAAGTAACACAGCAAGTGTGGAAGAATCAGCAACTCTAACAAGAATTTTTGACCAGGATGAAATTCATACATCGATAAACAAAGCAGCAAGAGGGAAATCCCCAGGACCGGATGGGTTACCCATAGAATTTTATATTCATTACTGGCCCATGCTAAGAAATAAGTTAACAGAGATTCTAAACGACTTATGGACAGAGGATAATCTTCCCACCGCCTTCACAGAGGGCATCATAGTGCTAGTACCCAAAGGCAACCAGATCAAAAAAAATCAATGAAATACGACCAATAACTTTGTTAAATTCAGACTTTAAAATACTAACGAGAATCCTCAAAACTAGACTGGAACCCCTCATGGAGAAAATCTTAGGACCTCATCAAACCAGTGCTATTCCCGGACGTAGCATCTTAAATACTGTGTGCGAATACCGTGATATTATCAGCATAAACGCAGAAAAACAAACGCCATCAGCTCTACTATTCCTCGATTTTGAAAAAGCTTTTGACCGAATTGAACATAATTACCTCTTAAAAATCATGGAACATAAAGGATTTGGCTCCCCATTCGTGGAAGTAATAAAGAAAATAATTACAAACACACATTCAAAACTTCTTATAAACGGACACCTGTCAGCGCCCGTCAAGATAGAAAGATCGATAAGACAAGGATGCCCGCTATCAATGATCCTGTACGCACTGGCAACGGAACCCCTGCTTGAGAAATGTCACCAAAATTTAACAGGCATTAATCTAAACGGATACAAATTTACATGCAGAGGATACGCAGACGACATTTGTATAGCCGAAACTTCAGCGGAGGACATCCAAAAAACGTGGGAAATAATCACAACGTTCACGGAAGCAACAGGCGCAAAACTTAACCCAAAGAAAACTGCACTGCTCCAAATAAGTGGAGCAGAGATCCCACCTCCAACAGACATCTGGTACGAGCAAGTAGAAGAACATAAGACATTAGGCATTGTTTTTCAAAAGAACATTATGAAAACAATAACTAAAAACTGGCTCATAACACTACCAAAAATTAGGGCTGTTATAAACATGCACTGTGATAGAGATCTGGATGCAATACAGAAGGCTAAAATCGTACAAGTATCTTTATTGAGTAAAATGGTCTACATCGCCCAAGTACTGCCGATACCCGACACAATTGCAGATCGGATACAGAATCTGCTCGGGTGGTTCGCAAGCAGGGGTAAGATCTTCAAAACAGCGTTCAAAACAATGACTCTACCCCTAGGAAAAGGAGGCATAGGAATGATAAGCGTACGCGAAAGATGCTGCGCATTATTCCTCAAAAGAACCATAACGACAGCGGAAAATGACCCAAACGGCCCAACAAATAACTTGATTAAAGAAACAAAACCAGTCACTGAGGAAATACCTTTCAACATGGCCGCGATAAAGTTCAACTTACCACATATGAGAAAATTTCACCTAGAAACAACTTATGCAAAAACCAAAGGATGCACCCTGTACAACAAGACAACAAAAGAAATCTACAAAATAATCAACACATCTAACCACAGAAATAAAATCGAAATTAAAAATCCACAATACAACTGGAGCAACATCTGGAAAAATATAACGAATAAAACTCTAAACACTAAAACACAATCCTTGTGGTATGACGTCGTAAATGAAAAAATCTCAACCAACAGAAGACTTTACGAAATACATCTATCCCCGAATGACAGATGCAGAAATTGCGGAAATACTGACACCCTGATACACAGAATAACGTGTAACCAAAACCAGAAAATATGGAATTGGGCAAGAAGAAGAATAGCCTTCCTTGACAGAACATCACCTTTAACCGTGAGCATCCAGGAAATACTGAAACCTGAGAAAAAGAGATATCCTGAAACGAAACACAACACGGTACAATGGATACTAGGCAATACCCTAACTTATATGCTACAAACGGAAAAGAGTACTTACGACGAATATATAGCATATATGAATACTATATATTACGAAATTATCCAAACTCAAAATTATAAAAAAGACTTCGCACGGATGCTCGATATAATAATGACAGAATCATTCCAATGATCACAATTTAACCAAATAAAACTGTTTATAAACCCCGCCTAGACCCAAAGAGAGACTTTTTGAATCAAAGGCACGAGGGGAACCTAACTGTACCAAATATTCAAATCATAAAGAACCTCAAAAAACAAAACATCCAACTGATGGAAAATACCACTAATAAATACAAATCAGGAAAAGAGAACATTGAAACCCAAATTTTATTATAAAAAGGTTTAGAGCCAGGCAAAGAGCCAACCACTGGCGAGCGAAAGGCAGGGCTGAAGGGGAGGAAGGAGGCCCCCCCCCAAAAAAAAAAAAAAAAAGTGGTTAACGCGCTTGCCTTACTAATGTTTGGACCGTGGTATCGGTTCAAATCCCAATAAAAGCAACGATTTTTAAGAATTGTTTTGATCCTATGGGCAAAAAAGG
>JARYHS010012519.1:173800874-173872616 GCA_031002005.1 Vandiemenella viatica | reverse complement strand
TACATTCAAAACCCAAATGACCAAATACACCACAAGTCACAAACTCGAAGAGGCATTGACACTCTTCCTCAGTTCCTATCGAACCACTCCAGTGGGGGCCAAAAGCCCGGCGGAATTGCTGCATGGCCGCCAACCTCGCACTCTCCTCCATCTCCTCTTACCCCCGCCCAAAGTACAGGTACCTTCGGGCCCATTCCGTTTCACCCCGGGCTCCCTAGTCTGGGCCCGCGGGTTTGGCTCCCGGGCCGGTTGGCTTCCGGGGGTCATCCAGCGGCCCCGGGGCCGCCAACTGTTCGACGTCAGCCTGGATGGCCGGATAGTGCGACGCCATCGAAACCAACTACGTCCCCGCTACCCCACGGCACCGTCCTCTTCCACCACGGCACGGCCATCCACTTCTTCCTCTCCTTCCCTGCCACCTCCACCACTCCTGCCGTCTAACCGTTGCTCAGGGACAGCTACAGCGCCACCAACGACGCCACAACCTGTCGGTCGCTCCGACACCCTTCAGCCGCAGCCTCTCGACCACCTGCGGGGACCATCTTCAGCGCCCCCCGTACAGCCCCCGGCCATCGACGCCGACGAACCGATGCCGTTAGCTCCACAAGTACCTCCACCACAACCTGCACCACGACGCAGGTCGGCACGCATCGCCAGGGGAACAGCTCCGTACTCCCCTGGAGGTAGCCTTCATAGTCTGCTCCAGGGCGCCGCGGCAGACGACCTCGCAGACGTCGCAGACATCGCTTCCCCCCCCCCCCCCCGGGAGGGAGGTATGTTCAGTCTGCCAGTAAAGGCCCCTGCCAGGCAGACCTCACACACAACGCGCCTGCACGCCGGGATACATATACGACTCCAAACAGGCGCAGAGACATCAAAACAAACCAGGAAAACAAATAGAATCATCTAGAAGCTAAGTGGGACTATTTCTTACAGAGGTCGCCGTACTACCACACAACGGAATTCCTGCGCCAGGCCGCCTATATAAGCGTAGCCGGCCGCTCCACCGCCAGTTCCGGCCTGACCGCGGAACCAGCTTCAACTACAGAAGACCACCGGAAGTTCGCGAGAAGTAGAAGCCGTCTCTATATACCCCGGATCAGGACCAGGCTAAATTTCTCGACGGTCATCCGCTAACTGTACCACATTTGTTATTGTTTACCAGTGTTTTGTGTACATAGTAATAAACCTCAAGGAACCATTAAGTGTAGTTCACTTCAGAAGCAAAGAATTCACCTCCGGCTGAGACCAGTTCAACAGGCAACGTGAGACTTGCCTGGGGCTACACACAAGGGACTCAGATTGTCTTTTTTTCTCCTGTCACTACTCAGGACTGGTTTCAGGTAATCCTACACGTCCTCTTTTCTTGATCTGGTCTCTTCGTTTGAAGCAACTACCACAACATATCTACGCAATTATCTGCCTCATATTTCCTAACTTTTCTCTCCGCAGTTCGTTACTTCGAATGTTCCATCCACTAACAATTTAACTAATTCCGCATGTCTAGAATATGACCCTTCAACAAAAAGAATGGGCTGACAGTTTGTGGTTTGGGGCGCTGCTTTCCTTATCACAACGGCGTAATGAAGTGTAAACGGTACTTTACCATCTACGGAACGCTCTAACATGAACCACAAGGAAAATAGAAAGTTTACATAAGATAAATTCAAAAAAGTTCTTGTGCTGAAAATCTGAAAATCTACTATTCCGGAAAGACACTTGGTTGTTAATAATCTTAAGTCGATCGTTGATAATGGTTTGAATTTTTTTTTTTACTTTTTCTTGTTATACGACAGACCAATATATTAATAATTTTAAATATAAAGTAATGTATTTATTTATTTATTTATTTGTATTACGAATTATAAATATACTAATCGTATTTTATCAGTATTTCTGAAGGCAAGGATTTACTGATTGATTAAGAGACGAGGAAAATGAATAATTGTGTAGTCGAGAATAAAGAAATATGAAGAAAAGTCTCAGATGGTTTAAAAATACGGGGGGGGAGCCTGGATGAAGCTGCAGAAATTGTAAAACATTTAGTTGGACCAGTTAGACTGTATAAGGTTTGTTATAGAATTAGTCACTCAGAGGTGGAAGGTGTAATTAGTTTTGTGTTTAAGTATGAAAAGTTGCGAAATAATAGCTGTGTTTGGTTTAACTTGCTAAGTTATTGAGGAAAACCTCATTGACAAGTAGAAAATAAGATAAGGTATTAAAAACGTTTTTTCAGATCTTATAAGAGGAAGACGGGAAATTTTATGGAAGTTGAAATACGAGAGCCGACGCCATAGGTCAACTAATGTTCTCTTCTTGGCTGGAAAAAGATCAAAAAGACATGCTAGGGTAAAAGTAAATTAATGATAATTACTTTAAGACACGGTAATACGGTAATTAACTAATTCGTCCTGTCGTAAATTAATGATGAATAGCTTTAATTACTTCGTCCTCCAATTCAGAGTTCACTGTCATTGTCCCAAGGGTTAAATAAACTAGTGCTTTGAATGAATTAAATACGAGAAATGATTGCTAAACAGACACACGCACGCTGCATGTAGTATCAGTAAGCGTGCTATTCCTGTTTAGAATGGGGAAGGCGTACGATCTATCTGATCCGAGGGTAGATTGTGATGGCCCGGAGGCTCGGTACGAGTATTTTGGAAACTGCAAGACTTGTCGGGTGTTCGAGGAGTGCTGTGGTGAGTGTCTTCAACAAGTGGCGAAACCAAGGTAAAACCACGTCCAAACGTCGAAGGGTTGGGTGGCCACCATTCTTCACAGATGTCGGACGTAGTAGGCTGGGCAGACTGGTAAAACAAGACAGGCGACGAACTGTGGCGGAACTAACATCACACTTCAATGCTGGGCACAGTACAAGTGTATCTGAACACACAGTATACCGAACACTCCTAACGATGGGCCTCCGCAGCCGACGACCTATGCATGTGCCAATGTTAACACCACGACATCGGCAACTACGACTGAAATGGGCACGTGACCATCGTCACTGGACGTTGGCGCAGTGGCAGAGCGTTGCATGATCTGATGAATCCCGATACCTCCATGGGTTGGTGCGAATCCGTAGTTTTCCAGGGGAACAGCTTCTTGTCACCTGTACTGCGGGACGGAGACAAGCTGGCGGTGGCTCAATTATGATCTGGGGAGCATTCACGTGGGCATTCATGGGACCAATTGAGCTCGTGCAAGGCACCTTGACGGCCAGTAAGTATCTTACACTGGTTGCAGACCACGTACACCTCTTCATGACGACCATGTTTCCCAAAGGCAAGGGCATTTTTCAACAAGATAATGCGCCATGTCATACGGCCAGGAGTGTGATGGAGTGGTTCGAGGAACACAGTGGCGAGTTGCAATTGAAGTGTTGGCCCCCCAACTCACCATATCTGAACCCATTCGAACACATCTGGGATGGGTTCGAACGTGGAATTTACGGGACTTAGGTGACTTGTGTGTGCAGATGTGGTGCCACGGATAACTTACGCAGGTGTGGTGAATCGGCCCTCACTATTAACAGCAATGAGTGCTGTGATAAACATGATCAAGTGATGTACTGTTTCTAATTATTATCCTGCACACATGATTCCCAGTATCGTTCTAAAAGTGTGATACGTGTCTGGTACTGGCCCGAAGGTTTAAGAATTCTGAACAAATTGCATTGTAGCTTCACCCAGAGTGGTTTTTAATTATTTTGAAACCATAAATCTCTTAAAGGACCAAGGCCTCATTGCTTCCCTGCCAAGACGCGTCGCCGCTGTTACCCGTGCCAATGGCGGATATACTGGCTGTTAGGTAGGTGGTCGTAATGTTCTGGATGATCTGTGTATTTCTCCCTGAGCTCCATAATAACCGTTCACGCGGATAAGGCAATAGACTCGTCCAAAGATACTAAAGCACAAATATACAAATATCCCAGCAATATAAAACTGCTTGTCGACTGAAAACAAAACTTCTGTTAACGACTGACAAGTAATAATATTATAATATAATATTTGATTAAATTGCAATGGAGCGCACGCTTCGGTGACAATTTCCCTACACACCCATCTTTCACATTTCCTGCACCCACCTACATTTGCCCTCAGCAAATTTTAACTTTAAATTCTTTCAACGTTTTGGGTAAATTATTCATCATTTCTCTTGGTAACTTATTCCAATCCCTGACACTCTTAACCAAAAAAGAGAATCTTCCTACACCCTTGTGCCTGAAATCGAGTGCCAACTTGTGGTAATGGTCATCTTTCCCTTCCATGCATTACCTTTAATTCCTACACCAATATCTTTCCATGCCTCATCACCAATATACGACTTGTACACTCCTATGACCCTCTTCGCCCTCCTCCTGTCTTTCAATGAATCCCATTCCAGCTCTTTTATCATATCTGTTACTGATTACATTCTGCGGTAATTCCCAGAAACAAATCTATCAGCTCTTTTTTGCACCCTCTCCAACTCCTGTATTTAATACACAAAATGTAGGTTCCATACTACATTACCATATTCAAGAAATGGTCTGACTAAAGTTTTGTAACCCAAATGTTTTACTTCTCTCGTATATCCCCGCATCACTCTCTCCAACAAGTGCAGAATTTTGAAACCTTTTCCTTCTACCTGACCAATGTGTCCTGCACAATTAAGCTTGTTATCAAATGTAATGCCAAGATATTTATATTTCAAGTCTTCAACAAGCAATTCTTTCCCCACCTTATAATCATAATCAACCTTTAGTTTTTTATTTGTGTAACTAACTCTGTTCGCTGTCTCCACGCGTTTAAGCAGGCGCTGCAGAAACAGCAAGAAGGCAATAAACAATACATAAAGACGTTTCTCTAGCACTAACAATACTTTGACAATGAAATTCAAATAAAAACAATCAAAACTTGAGCAAAGTCACTCACAATTATTAGAAAAGACCTTAATACGAAAACTGTAAAAACATTTAAACATAAAATGGGCAACATAAAATACTCCAAATACTTTAGTTGAAAATCATCCTCAAAACACATCAAAACTTTCGATTACAAACTTGAATCAATATTTCATACATAATATCATTTGCAAAGTTCCTCTCCATAAAACAATGTTAATTTACATGACGAATTCACAGTTAATCACACGAAAAATATAAAACTCCACAATGAATCAATTCCCATCTTGCTATACATAATTCTTAAAATACAATTTCGTGAAAGGGCTCGATCTCAGGAATGTTACAACGGTCACCGAAAGAAAACGCTTGGAATTTCCATAAATTTGTATCTACATCTACAGCGATACTTGGCAGAGGGTTGCTTTGCACCAAAACTGACTCTGGGTATTCCTGTCTGCAACAGCTCGAGGAAAGAAAGAATACATGTTAACATCAGTATGGCATCTTATATCTCTCATCTTATCCGTCCTGTCATTACGACCTAAATAGGTTGGTAGACGAAGTATTTCAGTGAACTCGCAAATGAAAGAAGAATTTCGCGTATTCGCCAACAAATTCATACGAAACCGACGTCGTCTGTCCACCAGACAATCCCAGCTCTATCTATGTATCAGTTTTCTAACGCTTTCGTAAGGGTTATAGCAAGCAGTCACGAATCGAGCGGTTCTCCTCTGTACTTTTTCTAACGCGTCAACCAATCCCTTGCGATAAGGATCCCGAAGTCCACAACAGTAATCCAAATGTGGACACATTTGTATAAAACAGGATATGAGGTTACAAGTTTTATTAATACAGAACACATATGAAGCATACAAAAATCATCAACAAAAAAGTGGAAAGACGTTACCTGCCCACACGACTCTTGTTTTAGAGCTAGAAGAAACTACAAAGAACACCAAACATGTAAAACATGTGTAAAACAGAACATTGGTAAACGGTAGCTAATTACTTCAGTTAACGAATAGCGATACTTAAAGTAATACTTGATACGTTATTACGACAGTCTCTGAAATCCTTAATCTACCAGTAACATTAATGAAAAGACAGAGCTTTCAAGACCGGCGGGAAATAAAAAATGATTAAATACGGCTTAAATATTCTTGATTACCTCAAGTGTTGCTTGTTAGCGTAATGCTTAATTCATGCAGTGCGCAGATGTTGATGTGGTTGCGATGTCTTCAGTGGCTCTCCAAATGAGGGCTGCTCGTGCAGAATTTTGACAATTACAAAACCACCCAAAACAGACCAGAAAATGTCTAAACATTAGTGCTTCTCAACACAAGTAATTAGGGCTATAGTGCGTTCGATTAACAAAGGCGCTTCAAGGTCACTCTGTTCTCTTCCCGCCATGTTGTCCATACCCCAGCCCATACACACACATTTGTATGCGAGTAAGCTAGCTGAAAATTTGCGCGCTGATATTCTCGCGAAGAGCCTGCACTTGTCGAAGCCCATACACAGGAACGTCAGTTTCATACATTTGGGAGCGTCCATAAACTACTTCGCTTGGCCTAGGGGGGTGGGGGAGTGGCTGGAAAGCTACGTTGGACTACGTAGACGGGAGGTTGTTACAGTTGAAATACACAACAGGATGTGAATACTTATTTCCATGATTTAATTATCTCCGAACGTAATTTACAATATTCTGATAAAAGAAATCAGTACTAAATGTCTGTCTTGCTACGCGGGGGAGGGGGGGGGAGGTAGAGATGAAAGCCAAGTATGGCAACGTGAGGGTGGCGGGGCTTGACAGGAGGCCAAAATGGAGCTACGTGGTTTAGGGACGGTCCCATTGCCGTTCAGCTTGCTCGCCGCGCTAAAATTGTTGTGTTTATGGTAGTTGTCTACGGGTTTATCCGTCATGATTTCCTGGCTCACGCGTCACTGGGAATTCCAAAACATAAACATCGTGAGCCAAGTATAATGCGGTTAGTGTTACACCCGAGGCAACAATATTGAAATGAAACAGGTTTTGAAGCCCTACACAAAAAAAATGTATTTATTTGTGCAGCAGCTTATATTAGTGCTGTAAAAAAGAAAAAGAAACAGACAGTATGACAAAAAAAGAGGTTGTAGGAAGCATTTTCTTCGATTTCTTCAGTATTACATAAATGCACAGATAAATTTTCCTATGCATTCCCTTCAAAATTTGGGCTTTCTATATTGTTGATACTGTCCATTGGTTCGGTTTATTTACGGCTTTACGCATCGTCGACGTCGAGGTCATTAGAGGCGGGATGGGTTTGGTAAAAAGGAACGGTATGGAATTCGGTCAGGTTCTTTTGACGGAAGCATCCCGGCATTCACCTGGAGTGATTTGGGGAAACCATGGAAAATCCAAACCTGGATGCCCGGACGGGTATTCGAACCGGCACGAATGCGAGGCCAGAGCGTTAACCGGTCATTGTCTCGTGTTGATCTCTCGTAAACAGTAGTAATTGGTAATGCCGTAAATTAATTTTGTAGATTTCGCCTTCGCCTATTCCGCTTCTTGTTGCGTTTTGAATTTTTGTATATTTCTTGCGAAAAGCACTCTGCAAAGAGTAGATTTTCTTTTTTTATTAATGCACTATCAACTTTATTTTTATATTTCCGACAAACTTGTTAAATTTCTGTTCGCGTAATCTTTTGGTTTCACCTTCCACAATTCAGCATGTAGCTGTTATGTCGTAATGAATTCTCTGCTCGGTTAACTTGTCAGCCACTCCGCTGCTAGGCGAGATATCTGTGTGTATGGTAACCGCCGCGCGTGTAACGATTGTTATTTTTTTGTGATGCGGCTCGTCGTTAGATAATGAACACACACATTTTATCGTCTGTATGGATCGCCACACGAATGCTGGCGCTCAAATGTATGTGTGTTTGTGTGTGTGCCCTCCCCCCCAATCATTCTTATATTATTATTATTTAATTAATTATATGTGTTTATGAATAATTGCATTAAAGGCTGTAAATTAATCTGTATGTCATAGGATTTGGCAAATCGGCCTGTAGCCATTCAGCCAGCAATCAATGTATTTTTTTATGTATCGTCAATGTTAATGAATCTTTCCAACTTTTAATGTGAACGCTTAATTTGTAGGGCAACACAGGACACACACAACACTTAACCTAAACACCCATGCCCTCGGCCGGACTCGAACCGAAGACCATCGGTACCTGGAGCTAGCACCCTAGCCCCTACGCTACCGAGGCCGGCAAAACCTCACAATATATCAGCATGCAAGCGCGCTTGATTCAAGTCCATCAGGTTTTTTGCAAAAAAAAAAAGTTGGATACTTTTCTGACTGACTTAATATATGCTGACAAATTTGCCACTCGTCTCTGGTCTGTTCGGAAGTGGGGGGGGGGGGGGGAGGTGTGGAGCGGGTTGAGGGGGGGGGGGGAGGAAACGTGACCTGAACCGCCAGCTGAGTATTTGTATAGTGGTGTATGCCGAATTAATACTGGTTAGAACACCTTCCATCTATATCAATTAATACAGTAAATACTGTTATAGATACAAGACAGAAATTGTGCTAACTATTGGAGAATACTGTGTGTTTACTGCATTACTGCTCGTTTGGCTTAGACAACTACCCACAATTCACTTGCGAGCGCAAACATTCATCGGTGATTTCCGTTATTATCTGACAGTCTAAGTCCGAATAATACAACTTTTAATTGTTTTCACAGCTATAAACTCTTACCTTATTCCCTCAAGCCCGTCGAGTATGACGGGCGTGACCTATGGTGATAGTAGGAATTTGCACTGGGAATTTTTTTGTGGAAAAACATATAACGATTAATTATTATCTTTTTTATTGAAATTTTTTTGGTGATGTTGGTAAACTTTCTCTAATTAGATTCACGGAGTATTTGGTTAGGTTTGTTTTAAATAACTCTATTTGATTTTAATTGGCGAAAATTTTTATTGTTATGAAAAAGCTTCTAAGAAAACCGTAATTCCAATAACCAATAATTATTATTTATTTGATTGATGTATTTACTGATTACTTCCGTTTCGTTTAAATTTTCTCTAAGTGTTTAATAAACATGCCTATTTCTCATCTTCTGTCAAAAATTTTCTTAGGTTATATTATGACCTTGTTCGAGTAACTGCCACAGAAAATAGAGCGCAAACATACGATACTCTTATCCTTCCGTGTATTTCTATATCTATGGAGCGTGCACAAACTACGTGGCTCGGTCCAGGAGGGGGGGGAGGGGTTAGCTGGAAGACTACGCTGGGCTACGTGGGGGGGGGGGGGGGTTCCGAGCCAGGCCACGTAGCTTTCCTTTCATAACATTTTTCATAGTTAAAATGAGGAACAGAGCTCGTAGTATTCCCCCCCCCCCACCTAAACTCGATATCCGGGTCGTTTATAGACCCCCTTTTTTTAGCACTGCTGTATTTCAAGAATTTCAAAAGATGACGTGAGATTTCCGTTTACCCCCCCCCCCCCCCCCCCCATATTCACCTCACGTAATTAATAGGGGGAAACTACCAAATCGAAAGTTATAAGCGATCATCGTGCTGATACACCTGACAGTGGAATACATGAAAATAGAAGTATGCGCATTCCAGTTGAGCAATAGAATAGCACATCAGCAGCTCAAAGTGAACTTCTGCCACCAGAGAGTGAAACATAATTTCTATCCTAAATATCTTGGCTTCACCTTAGACCGTTCCTTAACATTAACAAAAACACCTGTAAAACACAAGTCAGAAACTTAAAACACGAAACAACATCATGAAGAAGCTAGCTGGTACTTCGTGGGGAGCTGATGCGAACACACTACGAACACCCGCTCTCACCATGGTTTACCCTGTCGCTGAGTACTGTGCTCCAGAGTGGTAACGTACTGCTCATACTAGAAAAATCGACGTCCATCTGAATGAGTGTATGAGAGTAATAACTGGCACCCTAAAATCCACCCCAGTACCCTTGTTACACCTAATCAGTAAAATAACACCTCCAGAGATAAGACGCCAAGGTGGATAAAACTACACCATCCTAACCATCCACAGGATCTCCCAATCCACGAAGTCCTAAATGACTTACACCCCACTCGTCTTAAATCCAGAAACCCAGTATGGCAAGACGTATTCGACTTTGATGTCAAGGAAAAATGGCGACAAAGCTGGAATTCCGCATCTGGGAAACATCCAGATACTAAAGATCCCACAACTGGACTTCCGGGATTCCACCTAAATAGAGACCAGTGGGTCAAAGTAAATGGCCTAAGAACAGGCCATGCGAAATGCAACGCCATGCTATATAAATGGGGTCTTCAGGATTCTCCTGCATGTGACTGCGGTGCTCCTTCCCAGAGTGTGGAGCATGTCATCAAGGAATGCCCTCTAAGGAAATATGATGGACCATTTGAAGATGTTTTCGGTGCTACGACTTCCTTCATAGAATGGCTGGAAAACTGGACATCAATTTATGAAAGCTACCTACGTTCTTGTAATTTTATATATTTATATGTATTATATTAGTTGCTTAGCCATACGACAAATAAAATAAATAAATAAATAAATCTTGTTATTCGTCAACGGCTGTGGTTCCAACATGATGGAGCCCCACCTCACTTTGGACTGAGGATTCGTGAACGGGTGGATCAGATATAGTGGATAGACAGAGGAGGTCCTGTTCCGTGGCCATCACGTTCCACTAATCTCACAACACCTGATTTCTTCTTGTGGAGCCATGTGAAAAGTCTTGTGTACGAGACGCCTGTCAAGATTGAAGAGGAATTCTCGCTGCCAGCACACTGTTCAAACAACACTGGGATAAATGAATGTAATTTCTCTCGGCGTTGTTTATTTATAAACGTTTCTCGGGAAACAAGCCGAGTTATATTGTTATTAAAGCACAATATTTCGGCGACTTTAATTTCCGTCGCCATCTTCAGGTGCAGTTGCAAGTCTTGAAGTCTGCCTTCAAGACTTGCAACTGCACCTGAAGATGGCGACGGAGATTAAAGTTGCCGAAATATTGTGCTTTAATAACAATATAACTCGGCTTGTTTCCCGAGAAACGTTTATAAACACTGGGGATATTAGAAAAGTACGACAGAACTTTGTGCGTCGATGCCATACTTGCATCGACGCTGGGGGACGCCATTTTGAACAACTAATCTTGTCTAGACAAATATGCGACTGGGTTGCAGACTTTCTGGAGGGCAGAACACAGTGTGTAGTTCTCGACGGTGAGCGTTCATCACTTACTGAAGTGAGGTCCGGGGTTCCTCAGGGAAGCGTGATAGGGCCTCTGTTGTTTGTCATATACATTAATGATTTGTGTGACATAATAAGGGAGATGAAACGATTATTTGCCGATGATGCTATTATTTATCGTGGAATCAAAACCCAGGACGACTGCGCTTAGTTACAAGACGATATTATGAAAATAATTGCGTGGTGTAAAGATTGGCAGTTGGAGTTAAACGCTAAAAAGAGCCAAGTAATGCATGTAAGTAAAAAGGTGACACCATTTAGCTTTGAATATACAATTTATGGCACTGTCCTTAGAACGGTAGATTCCACTAAATACCTAGGGGTAACAATTCGTAATAATATGTCATGGAATGAGCATATCGGGAATGTAATTGGGAAAGCAAATCGTATGCTTCGATTTCTAGGTCGTAATTTAAAACAATGCACTCCGGATGTTAAATCGATTGCATACAAGTCACTAGTGCGGCCTCACTTAGAATATTGTTGCTCTGTATGGGGTCCGCATTAAAAGGAATTAATGGAGGCATTAGAAATGGTCCAAAGAAGAGCCGCCCGATTCGTTACAGGTATATATAGTTTGAGCGAAAGCGTAAGTGCGATGTTGAAGGAGTTAGGTTGGGAAGACCTGGAGCACCGAAGGCGTTGCTCTCCTCAGAAGCTAATTGAAAAATTCTCGACTGACGTATTTCGGAATGACAGTAAACAAATATTGCTATCAGCAACATTCATATCCCTGAATGACCGCGAAAATTAGATAATAGAAATCAGGGCCAGAACCGATTCATTTCTGTACTCATTTTTTCCACGGGATTAGGGAGTGGAATAGAAAGGATTTACCTGGCGACTAAACATAATATCCGACAGGAGTAGCTTTCGATAAAGTACTCCGGCCATCCTAATCTGGGTTTTCCATGGTGTCCCCAGATCGCTCCATGCGAATGCTGGGATGATTTCTCACAATAGCCCATGGGCGCCTCCTGCCATATCCCGTATATCCCTTCCAAACCATTATCTTCCCGGATAGGTGCAATGCACCCTCCGCCACACACTTTTAGTGAATCGCGGAGTAATAGTAATAGTAAAGGTAGCAGTTTGTGAAACTTGTCTAGGTAAGCGGAATTCATTATTATTGTACCGTAGACTTACGATTTTTGATCTCTGTGACATCAAGTTACCAGCGCCGTTACTAGTCCATCAACAGGGGTAATATCTGAGGGTGCTGGGGAGTATTCGGCGGGAATTCTGCACATCACTTTCTGGGTTCGGAAGTTGAGCCCATAGTTTGAGCGTTGCACGAGGCTAAGGCAGCACCTAAATAAATTTTCTCTTGCAACTTTTCCGGACCAGGGTACCTAACCTCAAATTGATGCATTTACCGTTCTCCATCACAGTAGAAGCTTGTGACATCATTACAGAATCAACCTGTATAAAAGAGGATAAAATCGAGTGTAGTTTTTTATTTGGAATGTTATTGTTGTCTAAGCAGCGCTGTTGTGGCGGGGTATCATCGCTCTCACCGAAAGTTGTCGACTGTTGAGTTCCCGTCCGGCCCCCGTGTCAACGCATTTTATTATTATTTGCGGATAAGCAAGTTAAGTCTACGCAAAGTACTCAGAAGCGTTTGTTCGCTTTCCGTTGTGCCCATATTTCCTTCATAAGCTTGCTGTGAGCCTCTCTTCTCTCATCTGACCATGTTGTTCCAGTTCTTTTCTTTAGTCTTTCCTCCCGGTCAACTTGCCACTCGTGCATTTTGGATTTAAATGTATCTCTGTTTTCGATATCTTTTGGAGCGATTCCTGCTAATTTGAGATCTTTCTTGATTTCGCCAATCCGTTTTAATCTAATATTGCTTTACTTCGGTTTTAATAGAATTCAACTATTTGTCTTGTCAGTCTATTAGGGTTCATTCTTTTGATGTATCCATACGATTATAGTCTGCGTTTTCTAATATCACTGTGAATGTCTGCATATTGTAAGATTTCTTGATTACTTTTGAGTCTGTATTGATCTCCTATAAGTTTTGGGCTCAAAATTTTGCTTATAATTTTGAGTTCTTTTATTCGATGTTTTCTATATCTTTTTTCCTGTTAAAAATAAGTGTTTCGGATACTTAGAGACATTCTGGTTTAATAACTGTATTGTAATGTCTCAGTTTTGTGTGGTTGGAGATGCTTTTTCTTTTTGTTGTAGATGTTTTGTGTTAGACGTTAAGCTATTTCCATCTTTTGGCATCTAATTTCATTAGCTTTTGCTTCGGTTCCATTCTCTTGGATTGTTTCGCCGACATACTTGAAGTATGGGATTCGATTGATTTTTCCATATTTTGTCACCATGTATCTTGGTGGTTTTTTTATTTTTATTATTGCGGGTCATAAATTCTGTTTTCTCAAATGAAGCATGTAGATCCACTTTCTCCGCTATTTCTTTCAAGAGTTCGATCTGTTTTTGGGCTACTGCGATGTCACGGATTAAGATTGCTAACTCGTCTGCAAATACTAGGAAATCTATATTTAATTTTCGGTCTGTATAATGTAATTGGTTGGTCAATTCCAAGGATTGATTTTTGTTTCCGTCAATCCTGTAACACTTTCTCAAGGATGCAGTTGAACAGTAACGGAGAGAGTCCGTATCCTTGTTTTACTCCTGTTTTAATAATGAAGGGTTCTGATATTTCCCCCAAGAATTTAATTTTGGACTTTGTATCTCTTAGTGTTTGTTTTATTAAAGCAAGAGTTTTGAGATCTAAGCCTTTTTCTTTCAATATTTGGAATAATGACTCACGATCAAGTGAGCCACATGCTTTTTTTAAAAAATCGAGAAATGTGCAGACTAAATGGTTACTACAAATTCTTCGATGTTTGAGGATTTGTTTATTAAAATGGAACCGTTTTGTTGGTGATTAATCGCAATAACATTTCACCTGAAGCCTCTGGGCAAATTTCGGTTTACTCGTGACTGACTTCAATGACGAATAAACCGACATTTGTCATAGATGGTACCCTGAGTCCTGAGTCTTCCAATGAAACATGTGCGCAGTTGAACATGAACGAAACACGTGTCAGCGCTGGAATGGAGGAATGAGGTCTGGAGCCCGTGTGCATGCAGTGCCGTTTCTACTTTACGACCCGCGTATCGGACCTGCAGCGGTAATGAGCGAGCGATGTGGGTGTGGCGACTTTATGGCGCCCATAAAACCCCAGATAGCGCCCGCCGATCGGTTTAATTTAGCGTCTGATAATAACCCCGTGCCGTCTTGTTAACGCGCTTTATGCACTCTGCTGAGGCCGCTAACCGAGGTCCGAACTCAAGGTCTCCGAGATCAGCGCAATGTTAAAACTGTTTCTAACAATTAGCAGAATATACGATAGTTTTCTGTAACATTCTTGTGTGCGAACATCAATAGTGAATCTGCCATCGTAGAGACAATTAACTGTTGCAGACCATGATGTGAAACAATTCGCTGTAAACCATTGAAGAAGATTGCTGCTAATCAATTACTCAGTCCATGGTCGCCATGTAAAGCCACTCGGAACTTCGCTGTTTTTAGATTGGTTTGAAAAGATTTACAGGTGATTTGTAAGGTCGCTAGGTGATTATAAACAGGCGCAACAGCGCAGTGTTAAAATTGTTTATTAGCAAACGTTTCTATTAAATAACAGAATCTGCGGTCGTGTTGGGTAATGTTCTTCTGTGCTGATGTTGATAGTGAACCTGCCATTGGAGAGAAAATTAACACCTTAATTGTTACAGGCCATGATGTGAAACAACTAGCTGCAATTCGTTCTAGAAGATTGCTGCTTATTGAATTGAACTGAATTAAGTTGCGATGGAGTCATCTAATTACATTTTTCTTACTATAATTACTATTATTATCTTATATGCTGTCAATATTAAATTCCTTCCCATTTACTTTTGCGATTTACGAATTTTAATTTTAAATTTCTTCAGCGTTTTTGGTAAATTATGCATCGCTTCTCTTGCTAACTTATTCCAATCCTGACACGTTTACCTACAAAAGAAAATTTTCCCACTCCCTTATGCAGTGTCAGTCTGAACTCACGGTAGGGATATTCACTAAATATCGATGCATCGTATCCATTCGATGTTTACCATACGACAAAGAATTTTTCTATTCGATGCATCGACTTTTGCTATAAAAACATCGAATCGTAAAAAAAGCCAACTCTGGCTAATATTATGACAAAAAAATATTAAGATTACTAAATTTGTTGAAGATTAAATTAAATTATTTGAATTTAAAGTAACTGTTATTAACAGGTGGTGACTCGTGTGAGCTATTTGACAATATTAAAAAAATATTATAAATTGAACTCAGTCTCATAGATTAATGCTTCAGAAAGCTAATTTTATCAATTTTTAAAAGAAAAGTGGTTTATTTTTAATAAAAAAGCGAAATAAAAATTATACTTTTCTTACCTCTGGTCACGTGACAGAAAACGCTCTAGGATTGGTGGTCGCTTGAGTGACGTCACACGTCTGTAAACGCTGCGGCTAGGAATGGAGCGTTTCCTATTATCCAAGTTTTCAACTATTTTTATTGTTTGTTGCTGGTCATTTCTTGCTATGAATGAAATTTCATTTTGAATACAAAATCCAGAACATTATATAAAAGCCTACAGCGGAAAAATAACGAAAATAGACGTCTTATTTTTGGGCTGGCTATAGAAAAAAACCTGACTTCTATTCTTCTGAGGTTAAAAATGTAACAGCTTCTATTTGAGACTCATTTATATTTAAACTGAAAGTTAGAGATTGATTGTTTTGCGTTAGCAAACCATACGTCGAAAAATTCTGTACGCGAAATTTGTGCAGTCATGCTGAAAATAAAGAAAAGTTGTATGGGTGTCGCAAATATGCGCAAACAAATTAAGGTATTTCTTGTAGCTAATAAGCAGCTCTTTCAAATAAATATAGTAAGAGATCGGTATAATGAACTATAACTCAACATGAAATTGGCTCAGTAGTTTGTTTTTTAATTAAAAATAATCTCCTTCTGTTTTAATGATGCTATTGTATCACGGAAAAATCATGCGTAAACTTACCTTGAAGCTCGCCAAAAGCAATAGCAACACACAAATCACTACTAACACGCAGAAATACAGCGTAATCATCGACCAAACTCAATGGATTAGCGCGGCCGACTGAAGCGCTTGTTCGGTGGATCACAGGAAGCCCGTTGTTCATACTATTTTTTCTATTGTTAGGGCGTGAATTCGTTGAAAATAAACCTTTGTTCCGAGTAGTATGGTTCATCTACTTTGAATATAAATAACTATTTTGCCTGCGTAGACAATTATCAAAACTGGCTTTTGTCCCTCTAGATTTAGAAAATATCACACTGTGCGGCGTCCTCCCGGATGTGAGGCCAGAGCGTTAACCGCTCACTCACCACGCTCGGAACAAATGGATGTTGTGGGCCATTTTTCTAATTGCAAATTAAAGATTATGGATAAATAATATTTTTTGTCAATAAAACTGAATTTGTTTGTTTATTCATTTACCTACCTCGTTTCACTTCGTCTCACATGAAGAAACTGTGAAGTGTTCACCATTAACATAAAGAGAAGCAATTAAGAAGTAGTGTCAGGATAGCTGCATGATTGAAGAGTGGTAATTGAATTCAGAACGTCCTACGTTCGAAGAACCTTGGTGGGGATAACATTTTTTGTGTGAATTTTTTTCGGTATTTGTTTGCTGTTTTTTGCACTACCATGTTTTTATTTGAAGAATTCATAATAGTTGCTAAGCGTCATGCAAGTGTTTGAAACAAATTGCTACCATACATGAAAAGTTTTTATTTTTAAACTTACCAGAGAGAGAATATCATGCAAAATATACAGGTGCACGGCCGTGAACAATGGAATTTATTTTAGAAGTGACATCACATGTAGAAATTTCATCTTGCAACAGTTCCGGAACGCTTTGTATCCTTTTCGTTGGAATTTTTACGTGACGATACAACTGTAGGTTACCTTCCTGACATAACTGCGTCTATTAGGCGATATTTACTTTTAATGTGCAAGTCATTTTCATTAAAAAAAAAAAACTTTTTTTCGGTGTGCAAGTAACGTCCAATATCCTTTTTGAAATCTTCTTTGGTTGTTTCAAATGGTTGTAATTCGCTTGCTATCAAAAAATTTGTGAAGCCTTCAGAAAAAAGAAAAATTAAATTGATTTTCTGGTGGATTTTCGGGAAAAAATTATTATGCAATGCAACCAACAGCAACAAGTATCCAAAGAAAATGACAAAAGAAAACCAACTGAAAATATTCCGAAGCGAGGATCGAACCTCAGGACCAACCCTAATAATTCTCGCCTTAAACAACGTATTACATTTACTCTGCGAAATTGCGGTGTAAATGAGATTCACAGAAAATCGTAAGTGACTTTGTTGCAATATCAAATTGAAGTTGTTACATTTTTAAGCTCCACAGAATAAAACTCAGTGGTTGTTTCTATAGCTAGCCCCACAAATAAGGCGTCTACTTTCAATATTTTTCCGCTGTAGGCTTTTTCAAATTGTTTCCGATTTTATATTCAAAACGAACCTTCATTAATAACAAGAAATAACCAGCAACAAACAATTAAAATAGTTGAAAACTTGGATAATAGGAAACGCTCCATTCCCAGCGGCAGCGTTTTACAGACGGGTGACGTCACGACTGCCGTCGCACGCGCCAGGCAGCAAATGAGCGTTTTGGCGGGCTTTTAAATTCTTTAAATTTTAACTTTGAATTTTTCGCAAAATAATAAACTTTTGTCAAAAAACCTCTTCACTCGGTGAATAAGGTGTACCAATAAACAATTTAAAACCATTTTCAAGAAGTAGTCAAATACCCTATTAGCGGGACATAACAACGGTGAAAATGAATTTATCTTGTGGTTGGATATCCTGTCCATATCAGTGAAAGAATAAAATCAGTTTCTTAGGCTCACTCCTATTTTTTGCTGTGAATCGAATTAGTTGTTTTAGTGTACTAATACCTTGAGTGTTTCATGATACTACTCAATATTTAGATAGGTTATAAACCGGGTTGACTGATTGACTATTGTCGGGACTTCTGTTGCATCCGAACGTTTATTTTCAGCAAAGGAACAGAATGAAAGGAAAACTTTTGTTTCTGCAAAGTTTGCCTAATACCATTGGTTTTAAGTGGTTAAAGACTTAAAATTAATATTTTTTTGCAGCTTTAGACTTTAATATTTAATTTCTGGATTTTTGTTGTAAAGGTCTGGTATCGTAATAAAATATTTCTGTTAATTTGTAGTCTCTGTTTCACTCACGAAGCTACACCTCACTCATACAACACTACTTAACCAACAAACAAGATCATAAAATTGATTTTTAATGTTGGATACAAGGTAACGCTTTGGCCTCGCATTCGGGAGGACGCGGCTTCGAATCCCCGTCCGGGCATCCAGATTTGGGTTTTCCATGGATTCCCCAAATCATTCCAGGCGAATGCTTCAAACGGCCTTGGCTGAATTCCTTCCCGTTCCTTGCCCCCCGTCCTTTCCCTCCTCTAATGACCTCGAGGTCGACGAAGCCTAAAGCCATAAACAAAAAAAGCATAAAATTAAACACATCTTTACAGCTGCAGCACTACACTTCTGGTATTGTTCACACGGACTAAATGAAAGCCAATGAACTATCTGCGTTCAACTCGAAATGAATATCAAACTATTGTCACATTTTCTCTTGGTGATTTTAAAGGAACAGGTAAGAGATAAATAAAACGACATTTGCACACGAATATTGTTGGTTTTATTTGTTGAGCTAATGAAAAAATAAAAGTATTCGATGTTGAAAAACATCGATGCAGGGTTCCGATGTTTTACATCGAATAAAAACATCGCTGTACTTTCTAAGTGGACACTCCTAACTCACGGTCATCTTTTCGTCTCCATGCACTACCCCTAATTCTTTGACCAATATCCTCCCAATCCCCATCACCACATACGCCTCGTACATCCCCAGCACTCTCTTCACCCTCCTCCTGTCTTCCAATCCAGCTCCTTTATCATATCAGTTACTGACAGGATCCTCTCACCAAAGTAAGTAACTGATTCCTTATATTTTTGAATGACGGTTAGTTCAGTGAATGACAACATCATGGATTAACATTTTACTTGGATAAATATATATGAATAAGACATCAGACTTCTTCAGAAATTGAAAAGAAAACCATTAATAAACACATGACATAGTGTCGCGTCAGCATCGTCAACTCTGAATGTTGGGAGTTTCGTAGAATATTCTCGACGCCATTAAAGAGGGCGATAGTATTTTCTGGAGCTCTGAGAATCGCTCCAACAGTAGAAAACATATAAAAACAATTACAACTTATACAAAATTACTCAGAATTATAAGAAAACATTTTTAAACTGAATTTGGAAATATTTTAATAGCATTAAAACTGATGAAATTAAACAATTTTAAACATTCAAAAACATTTTAGCTTGCTCAACTTTCTTAATTACAGTTTTTTAATGAAATTTCCAGATACTGTATTGCTCTTAAGCAAATTACAGTTCATTTAAACAATTTCATCCATCAAAACAACACCCATTCACAGAAACAATATTGAAATTAGCACTTAATCACTGCATATTTCTAAAGAAACAAATATACTTAATTTATAGGATTGAAATTAATAGGAAGTTGATTCTGATGTCTGTCACAATGAGGTCAAGGAACAGAAATGTTCTCCGAAATATTATTAAAAAAAAAAAATCACCAGTTGTAATACATACCTCCTCACTGACGAAAAGTAAGCAGCTCCTTTCCTTATCAACTAGTCTCCTCCAATGAGTATTGTTTCTTAATTCTCCCTCTTCTAGAAATTCTGCTTTCTTGATGTTTTTCTTCATTGCGTCAGCGAAATATCTTTCAGTGTGGTCTTTTCACTTCAGAACGCGGTTCTCTTAAATCTTCCCACTATTTAGCCACACCACATTAACTTTAGTTCTTTTATTATAACTACAACTAGGGAACAGCGTGCGTGGTTACTGACAAATGTTTAATGTCGTAACCACCTCTTAAGTTGAACCTACTCCAAAGCAGCTGTTAGCCATAAAATAAAAGTATTTGTGTAAGATGTTAGTTAAATTTAGTTAAAACAAAACTATATGAAATCATAACAACATTATTATTTAAATTAGTTTAAGGCCAAACCACTGCCAGGTTTTAATAGAAAAAAACTCCCTCAAACAACTGCATAGCTGACGTATGTTGTCTTCAGATTAGTGGTTAAATTTTTGGTGAAGTATTGATCAAAGTTTAGGAGTAATTTTCCTTGCTGTGATCCTCGATCAATTTTGGCTTTGATATCGCAACTAAGTGGTCCTCTAGAACATGCTACATAGAATAGCCCATTACTAAATGCAACATCGAGCAAATAAATTCCAATTAATTCAAGAGTTTATCCCAGATTTATCAGTAACTTAGTTCTCGATGATACATGGCCCAAATTTGTAAATTTTTATGCTCGCTTCGAACCAATTAATCGATTTTAGGAAATCTGTACATATTGATAGCTTATGTTGTCAGTTAACACGTAGAATACTTTTACCAATTTCGTCCATAGTAAAAATAAAGTTCCTCACTTTATTTTTGTCCTAACAGAACTTAAGTACTATATAATGTCTAACGCAAACAATCTCGCTGTCGAATTGTGTATATTTGTAAACATAATAAAATCCAAAGCCTAAGTCAAGTCGAGTTGGAATTTCCTTTGAACATATCTCTAGATCTGTAATAAAAGTATTTAATTATGAGATACATATATATTATGATATACATATATATTAGTTGTATATAGTTTGAAACAAGGTTACAGTTTATCGCAGTTAATATTCAAATTTTATGTAGAGGAAGCAAAAATAAATAAATTGATTATAGCATAAGTTTTCGAGGAAAAAAATTCAGTATGCAATTATCCTTTTAGCAGAACAGACTGAGTATCTTGAGAAGTTACTGAACGACATGAGCAAAATACTGAAGGGAGATTTTTGACTAAATATAAACCAAAGCAGGACAAAAGTGATGTAATGTAACAGAAATAATATCAATATAAGTAGATAAAATATAAAATATGGTTGGATGCAATAAGAGAAGTAAGTGAATTCTGCTGTTTAGGAAGTAAAATTACAATTGGTGGTCGAAGCAAGAAAGATGTTAAAAACAGAACAGCACTAGCGAAAAGAGCAATCTTGGAAAAGAGAAATCTTTTAGTTTCATGTATTTTCCTACGACTAAGAAAAATCTTTTTAAAACATTATATGTAGAGCACAGAACTTTGTGGTAGCGAAACGCGGACTTTTGGAGTACCAAAAAGAAGGAAAATTGAAGCATTAAATGTGGTGCTATAGAAGGATGCTGAAAATTAAGTGGGCAGATAAAGTACGAAATGAACATGTTTTGGAAATGATGGGTGAGGGAAGAAGTTTGTACCTAGCTTGGTGGGTGAGCGGTTAACGCTCTGGCCTCGCATTCGGTAGGACGCGGGTTCGAATCCCTGTGCGGGCATCCAGATTTGGGTTTTCCATGGTTTCTACAAATCACTCCAGGCGAATGCCGGCATGCTTCCTTCAAAAGGCCATGGCTGAATTCCTTCCAGTTCCTTGTCCCCAATCACATCACACCTCTAATGACCTCGACGAGGCGTGAAGCCATAATTTAAAAAAATTATGGAAGAGACTTATATAGAAAAGAAAAGGGATGGTGAGTCATATGTTCAGACATATCCAACTGCTTAATTTGTTAACTGAGCGAACAGTCGTAGGTAAGAATTGTTGAGGAAGACAGAGATTAGAATATATGAAGCAGATAATTGAGGACGTGGGTTGTAGGGGGTATGTAGAAATGAAGAGGTTAGCACAGGATAGGAAGGGATGGAGGATTACATCAATACCAGTCGAGAGACTGATGACAGCAAAATGCAAATTGGTTGTAAACAACGGAGAGCTTCTGTTGTCACGGCCTCTGCTAGTACAGAATAAACGCTTAAATATTTCACATAACTAAGATGTACGTCGCTCACATTTAATTGTGGTAGTAAGTAGTACTGCAAAACTCTATTCTGCCTCATAAACTTTACATATCTTTAACAAAAAATGCTCTTATCACACAGAACACAAGTTATACGATTCACATATAGATGGCAACACATCCACTTCCTGCCATCAGAACTAAGACAGCAGTCCTGCAGCAGATAAAAATGAGTACTGTCGGACGACACGCAAATAGTAAATGACAGTAAGGGGTATTATTTTAATTGGTGATATTCAACGGTGATAGGGTGCAACAATCACTTAAAAGGTTAATTAATTTTTCACAACTGAATTGATACTGCACTATGTTTAGTGGTAGTTTTTATGTGCATAAGTTTCGTGAGCACATGTTTTAGGGATCATTCACTTTTTAGTTTTTAATCCTTTATTCATCTCATTACAGTTTGAAATCTGAAGATAATTAGGTATGATATTTGTCTACAGTTAGTCGGTAGCGAAGTGGAAGGGGATTGTGGCAAAACTGCAAGAGGGAAATCGGTCGTGGTCTTTGTAGGAGTACATCCTTGGCATTCTGTACAGTACGGGCAATTGAAATCTACATGGCTGCAACGGTGATCGAATCCTCATCTGGTGAAGGAAGAACCTGAATCTTACCACTCAATAATAAGTAGAAATAAGTAAAAAAAAAGTAGAGTTGTCTAGCAGATACCTTAATCCAACTGAAGCAAATGGATAATATCTTGTACATTAATATTAACTGTCAGTATTCATAGAAGGTATTAAAGTGCGTGCCAGGAACGATGGCTGCGCAGGTAGGTCATCGCTCTGCCAGCAGCCAATCAGATTGAGTAACAATCCAGAGCCTATTGCGGTTATACGAGAACAGAATGCTATATATGTGTGGACTGGACAGTTATAAATCAGTGAGTATTGCTATAATTCCTATACTAAATAATGAAATCGAGCAACATGAGCTTAAGTTTCCACTTAGGCAAAGCAGACAGCAAATTTTTAAAGTATGTAAATATTTTAAGCGCGATGCAGACGCTGGAGTGTCAATTTACGATGTTGCGATAACTCTAGAGAGAACTTCTGAAGCATGTGATGTTAGCTTTACATCGCTCGTGCCCTGCAGAAAACGGTGGAACGTCGTATGCCGTGCGCCCTTCGTATTTCTGTCTCTGTCTGCGCCACCTGCCTTCGTATGTGGCGCGTAATATAGCGATGCAGTGTGTTCTTACAGGGAGGTAGGTACCAGTATTACCTCTTAACTAATCAGCCAACGAGCAGTCCGAATATTTTGGATGGTATCGTGAAATCATCCTAGGTCAATGGCGAGATGATTTCTTCGAAAGGCCAGTCGCTTTAGTGGTAACCTTGATTACTCTAATTGAAAAGTGTTCCATAAAAATCTAGCGCCTGTTCATTTGGAATATATTTCTGATGAGTAAAATACGCAGTTTCTTTAAATAAAATTTGTTCTGAAATTCTAGAAAATAAGCCAACTTTTAATTGGAGTGGACAAGTTCATTACACGATAGCATAAATAATTCATTAAGAATTTTAGTTACTGTTGAAGCAGTAGTAATTGTCTCTGGTTTTTAGTCACCTGATTACAGAATTTCAATAGGCCGCTGACTCCACAGTCAGAAGGTGAAGAGAGATTACCCCGCCCGTTGCCTCAGCTGGTTGCGGCGCCGTGATGGTGTCCGGCGCTGACACGGGGTTAGCTGGTTCTAGGGTAGCAGAGGTAGCGGTGCGCGGTTCCTAATCAGCAGATTCTGCAACAAAGACCTGGGTAAACCTCTCCGCAGTACGATTAATATATAACCATTATAATAATAATGTACTAATAAAGCTTTTGAAAAAAAATCGGAATAGAAAATAAGACATCACTAATACAGCAAACTTTAAAGAACACCTGTTTTTAGACCTGTCAGATCCCTTTGAGATCAAAACTGGAGTAAGGCAAGGTGACGGGCTATCCCCGCTATTGTTCAACTGCGTCTTCGAAAAGGTCATCAAGGAATGGCGGAAACTGATGTGTCAGTCAAACATCCTAAACGGAATTAGACTAGGATACCAGAAGAAGGGCTTGATATTTGAAAGTCTCGCTTTTGCGGATGACATTGTATTCTTTGCAAGAGATCTGGAGACTACAATCAAACAGATAGAAATCTTGAAGGAAACAGCTGAGAAAGCAGGATTACAAATATCGTTTGAGAAAACGGAATACGTGAACATAGACGCAAAAGACCAGACATGGACAATGAAAACTAAATATGGTGATATTAAAAGAACACAGAAGTTCGAATACCTTGGTGAAGTTTTGACTCCTAATGTTAATTAAAAGACTGCAGTTGAAGATAGGGCGAGAAAGATGGAAACAGCTTTCAAGATTTGTCAAAAGTGATACAAATCAAAATTACTCTCCCATCAGGCGAAATACATGCACTATAGTACGGTAGTGAAGCCAGAATGCTTATACGCAGCAGAAACACTAACGAGAAAGGGATTGACGGAAATAGAAAAGAAAGAATGAAAGTTTATAAGGAAAATCTTGGGAAGCGAATTTAATTTCCGTTTGAGATCGGACCAAGAATCATAAGACAAGTTTGAAAAGGTATCAAACAAAATTAAGATAAGGAGATTAGCTTTCTATGAACACATCAAGAGAATGACACCAGAAACAATGGCAAGGAAAATACTCAACTTTCAAGAAAATGATTCCATGGGTGAAGGAGGTCCGTGAGATAAGCATGGTAGACATACAAGACAGGGAATTATTAAGAGGAAAAACTGCGGAAGTAAAGGACCTGACTGAAGAAAAACCAATCAGGAAAAAGAGGGCATTTTCAGAGGAACAAAAAGGAAGAGTGAGCCAGAGAATGAAAGGGTACTGGCGACGGAGGATGGAAATTCAGAAGAGAAGTTGTGTAGTCATTGTCCATAATTGGCAGAAACGAAAAGGAAAAAAATAACAATAATAATTTTCCATACCTAATTATGTTTGGATTCTTAGTCATAAATACGGTTGAACATCGATTACTCCTAGAAAAAAAGGAAGTTCGGGTTGTCATGGCGATGCGGATATAGAGAGAGTGGGTATAGCGTGTAACGTCTGCATTAGTTATTACGAGGAAGAAAACAGTCACTGCCAAGAAAAAAGACACCTCGCATTCTTGGATACCATACCTCTCCTTAATTTGAGTTCTAAATAAACTGGCAGCCGACAACGTCGGACAGAAGTAACGTCTAAAGAAATACGACAAAGCCTTTGAATCCTGCAGGCACTAGTTACTGCTGATGGCGATTCATTCGCGACCTAAACCGTGGCTTCTCCCCGGGCGTCTTTCCAAAGAGTAGGCCTGATTGGGTCAGCATCGGATTTCATCCTTTCCGTTCCGTCATCTTTTATTAATTCACAATGCAAACAACATACTACAGCGATCATACGCACATCACAAAGAACAGTAAGACGAACACACAGTGTCATGATTGGGCAAGGCAAGTAGGAACAACCAGAGTCAAACTTTCCAGTAACTCAGTCCGGAGTAACAACCAAGCCCGATTCACCTGTTAATACCATCCCAAACCGGAGATCTCTAAACAAGCAGGACACCGATCCAAATTCAACAAGTAATATCTAGCGCTCATTGTAAACATCATAGTTCATATCCTAGATTAGTGCTGCCTTTGCTATATCGCACTAATTTTGTTTAGTAAATCATTAAACTTCTGATAACATTCCTTTTTTCACTAAGTGCTCAATATATTGCATTATTATTCCTAATACCCTTGAGGACAGTGTTTAAACTCAAATATTTATGATTATTCAGTTTTTTTTCTGTACTTGTCTTCTTGTTTTTCACTTCGCAAAACCTCTTCATACATTGACTGTGTTCCTGTTTCCTTGGTTCTGTGCACATTGTTCCTGTTTTCTTCTGTGTTTTAAATTAATTTTGTTCCTGAATTGTTCCCTTTTCTGTGTCATTTCCTTGCTGATCCCTGCATGGTTTGAGTCCTCTTCTATTTCATGGAAGCAATTGGTTTTCCTGATTGAGCCATTTACCACATCAAAGATCCTCTTTGTGAGTCTATTGCTGTTCATTCTCTGTATTAATTATACTTTTACAAAACATTCTTGTATTCTTTGAGTAATGAATGAATCATCAAGTATAACAAGCTCACGGATAATTTTCAAAAGATTGCAGGAATATGTTAAGGTATTTGTATTTCCTCGAAACGCCAGTTAGGAACAATACATGTATATCTATTATATAAACTATCTCAGCGCATTTTTACACCTGTAACATGTATGCAGAAAAATGTTGCTTCCTAGCTGGTTCAGCACCTTGATCCACGTGAAATTTAAGATTTGTTCTGACGACTATCAGATAAACTTCCAAGGAAATGCCTTTTGTAGAAAAAAACAGAGGACTAGCCCTGCGATTTTCTTTGTTGGATCTCTTTCTTTCCTTCTACTTTTTTTTTTTTTTCTTTTTTTTTTTTTTTTTTTTTTTTTTTTTAAACATGT
Source organism: Vandiemenella viatica (assembly GCA_031002005.1). Lineage (NCBI taxonomy): Eukaryota > Metazoa > Arthropoda > Insecta > Orthoptera > Morabidae > Vandiemenella > Vandiemenella viatica. Next base: position 173,845,871 of record JARYHS010012519.1, on the reverse strand, counting down.
TTGGGGGGCATATTATTTTTATACCACACCTTGAAACTCCAACTAACTGTCACATCAAAACACATCACTAATGTGATACAAGCTATAACTGCGTAAAGTACCGTTATTATTGTTTATTGCTTGGTACGAGCAAGTACATACAAATTTAACACTTTGGCCTCTGTATTATGGACGAAATATGTTACTAATAAACCATAACTAAGTTCAGTTACACTGAAATACAATCTTTAGGAGTGAGACAAGAGTACACAGACAAAGATTCCAAAATTTATGGTTTTGCCCTCTGTGCTGTACGTTACTGACTGTGTGCGGCATGTTAGCTGATGACATTTGCTTTCGCTGTGTCAAGTTTCGTTGAAATGCGTTCATTAGTGCTTGCGAGATTCACGCGGAGATAGACACAAGTTAGAGTTGTTATGCTTCTGGCTTTACGCCTCGTCGACGTCGAGGTCATTAAAGGCGAGAAAAGGACTGGGGGCAAGTAACGGGAAGGAATTCGGCCATGGCATTTAAAGGAGCGGAAAACCCACATCTGGATGGTTCCCGCTGACAGATACGTTCGTTCATAATTTAGCAAATTTACAGTTTTGTCCTATGTTACTAATCTGGATCATGCATGTTACACGGTTATATTAACTGTCATTATGTATTGTTTACTTAAAAACCATTAATTATTATCATTATTATTCTGATGCGGCGACAGAGATATAAAATGCTCAGAATTTATCGTTTTTAACAGTTTTGGTTTCTTTATCATCAGGAAGCATATTATTAATCTATCCTATATCCTAACCACCATAATAACCTATTACCACTTGCAACTGCGTTAAAATTTGTCAGTTTCTTTATGTTGCACGGACATACGACGTGTTTAAGTCTCTTTAACGGTATATCGTTCACTCTGTCAACGCTTCCATAGCAGTCTTTGTTTCTGTCGCAGGCAGTTTATGTATGCCTTATTAATAAATATTATGTACAACAAATACAAATTTGAATGACCCTAATTTAAATTCATTGTACTCAGGGTGCACAATAAGCCTTTTTGCATAATTGAATACACTTGTATATTGTTAAATGATATGAACTGAATTTTATATTTTCTGTTAATATCGGCTGCGCGTTTCTTAACATGAATCCAAAAGTGTATTTACTATTAGTTGTTTTTCAGGAGGCAAGATATACGCCCTGTACTTAGTATACTGTTTATCATCTAATTATGTTAATGTTTTTTTGATTTACCCTATCACATCTTCTCGTACTTTTCATGTAGCCCACACCATTAGACCTCAGCACTCAGATTAATGAACCAGATTTTACTCAAGGATTTTTCTTCAAGCAGACAATTATTTTATAATACACATAGAAAACTACGTACTGTAATTTTAGAGAACCCACGAGTTAATCTTGTAACGAGTAGATTCCTATTACTGAAAATTAATTGTTAACAGAACGGAGTCCATGGCGATGGACTAGAATATCTAAACGAGTCCTGATGTAATTATTATCTCTGTCTTCTAAACCACTACATTTTGCTATTTTCATACAATCTATTTTCCGCGCATCTTTATTTTCTTTTTTGCTGTGGATTCCTCGACTGTTTCTCTGCTAACTGATTAGCAAAAACAGGCTGTTTTAAAATGTGACCCTCGTCCATTCTCTTCATACTCGCTACGGGAATGCTGTCGAGAAAAGTTGTGCAGCAAAATATTCGTGAAAATCTGATGTCGTTCGAGAACTGTTTTATGGAGCGTCCATAAACTACGTGGCTCGGTCTAGGGCGGGGAGGGGTTGGTTGAGCTATGTAAGCGGAACTGGGGGTGTTGCGAGCCAGGCCACGTAGCTGTTCATTCATATTATTTGTTACAGTTAAAATAAAGTACAGAACACACAACAGCATGTGGATAATTATTTCGGTCATTTAATTATCTCCGTATGTAATTTGGGATATTATGACAAGAGAAAACAATACAAAATGTTTTCCGCTATCAATAAGGAAAAAATCGATGTGCCACGTGGAGAAAGGGGGGGGGGGGGAAACGCAAAAGGCATGTCGGGATACATGGGGAGGAGGAGGGGGAGGGTTTCACAGGAGGTAAAATTGGAGCTACGTAGTTTATGGACTCTCCCTTAGATGGAGGAAGAGCTTAAGGTGCTGTTGTTTACAGGATAAACACCTGCAAGATTTACATTAAATCAAAACTCCTCCCAATTCTCACACTTCCGATGGCGTCAAATCGAAGTTAGCTCATTAGATAGATAGATAGATAGATATGTTCTCTTTGATCCCATGTGAGAATAATCTCGGGGATGTGGAACAGTACATACACTTATTAGTAATGTCAATATTACTATATAATTGATAATATTATATATTGACAAGAAGTTAGTTATGACCCATAAGTATAACCAATATTTCCTGTAATCTACAAATACAATCCCGAGTTAGTTAATACTTATTATGTGGAACAGTGTATATAAACTTGTTACCAGCATCTAACAACCAGTTATTTTCTTACCAACCAGTTACCACAACTCATAAGCAGTCAATTACTTAAAAACCTGTTAGTATCATAATTTTTTACAGCAGTTTTTGAGTGCATGCTATCCCATGTTAGTTACTATATATGAGTGAAATTTTGTAAACAGTGTAATTACTTCATTTGTCAAAAGTTTCAACAGAAAGAAAAACCATATATCATTTTAGTAATTGTGGACAACTTTGTCACCTTTCCCTTCCATACACCATATATACTATTTTATCAGTCATTCTTAGTTACCAAATTCCAAGAAGAAAATTCTTTTACAGAGTAAAATTGATTCTGAAGCAGAAACTCTTTCAGTTTGGACTTAAAGTAGTTGGGTTTTTGTAGATAACATTTAATTTCTGTTGGTAAGACATTGAATAAGGAAGCTCCAGTAAATGTTAACCCTTTCTGTACAATTGACAGTGATTTGTAATCCTTGTGAATATTATATTTATTCCTAGTATTATGGCTATGTATGTCAGCATTAAGATTGAAGTGTTCAGGATTTTCCACTACAAATGATAGTACAGAGTATACATATTGTGCTGGCATTGTTAGAACACCCAGGTTTTTAAATAGATTTCTGCACGACGTCTGTGGGCTTGCTCCAAAAATAGTTCTTATAGCACGTTTTTGCAATTAAAATACCCTCTGTGCTTGTGACGAGTTTCCTCAGAATGAGATGCCATAAGTGAGCAGGGAATGAAAATATGCAAAATATACTAACTTTCTGGTTTCTATATTAACTATTCTAGATATTACCCTAAGTGAAAATGTTGCAGAATTCAGTTTTTTAAGAAGTTGTTGAATATGCTGTTTCCAGTTCAATTTGTTATATATACATACACCCAGGAATTTTGTGAAATTACTTTCATTGATTGCTTTTCCTTCTGATATCACATTATAGTTGTCCTTTGTTTTATTTTTTGTAACAAACTGAAGTAACTGTGTCTTTTCTACATTAAGTATTAGTTTGTTGGCACTAAACCACCTGTTAATTTTCTTTATAGCATCATTTGCTGTGTTTTCGAGGTTTTGTGCTGATGGGTCTTTCAACGATATGCTGGTATCATCTGCAAAGAGCACCATGTTTTCATTATCACCTAGTATATGTGGGAGATCATTTATATAGATTAAGAACAGCAGAGTGCCAAGAATTGAGCCCTGAGGCAAACCACATTATGCACCGCGTATCAATTTGAGCCTCAGTGAAGGTCGTTTTAGTAAGTTACCAACAATAAAAACTGTGAATTACGCTTCTAGCTACAATTTGTTATGTAACTGAGTAGTGAAGAGCCAAATTTGTAAAAGTTTGGCTTATTTAATTGTGAATGTGCTGAGGGTCTAAATTGTCTTTTGTTTTGCTTCTAACTTTACGCCTCGTCGACGTCGAGGTTATTACGGCGCTAAAGGACTGGGAACCAGGCACGGGAAGGAATTCAGGAATGGCCTTTCGAAGAAAGCATCCCGGCATTCGCATGGAGTGATCTGGGGAAACCATGAAAAACTCAAATCTGGATGCCTTGGAGGGGATTCGAACCCGTGTCCTCCCGAATGCGAGGCCAGAACGTCAACACTTACCCACCACGCGCGGTGGGTTGAGAACAAAAATGTCGTGAAATTATGTTTAAATAAGAACCAAAGTAGAACAAAACCACTACCAACTACAGAGTGGGTTCCTGTTTACAGATTAAGAGACAATTTGGCGAAGGAATATTAATCAGGAGAAAATTTACCTGCTAGCGAAGAACAGAATTGGACTCATTTACGTAGCTTGAACAATGACGTTAAACAACAGTGAAAAGAAAAGAAACATTTGTAAACGTTGAAATTAAACAAGAGAAAATGCATCTATAATTTGTGAAATTGCATCCGTATATAAAAAAATGAATAGTGAAATAAAGATCTGGAAAATCAAAAGATATTAATGAAAAGTATTCACGATATTGATAACGGCTGTAGGCACACTACTACCTTACTATTTTTATATCTATTTTTCTAAGATGTGTCTCACATCTTTCCTCACTCAATGTTTTCGGACTTCCCACATTTCATATTTTATCTTTCTACAGCACAGTACTTAGAGTACAGTGCTTAGAAGCTTTATTTTTTTGCTGGTATTCGTAAGTTCAAGTTAATTACCTTAAATACTGTGCTCCATACGTTCAGGTATCAATATCGGGTACTAAGTTTTTGTTTCTGAAGAAGGGTTTTTATAAATGCTAATCCTAATTTTGTGATCTTACTTCAGTCAGTTCCAATTTTACATCAAGGATAACCAAACTCTCTTACTTGTTCTACATCTCCAATAACAACAGTATTCAATAACAACAGTATTACAATAACTACAGTATTACAATAACTACAGTATTACAATAACTACAGTATTACAATAACTACAGTATTATAATACATTTCTGTCATTGCTATCACATTACGCTATACTTCAAGACTTTTTTCATGCCTTTCAGTCATTTCTCTTAATTCTTTTACTTCCCTAATTGTTGTCTCTAATTCTAGTTAATTTTCGGTGAACATAGAGTACAGACTTACTTCATACTGTATTTAGGATTATTTTTATTACTAGTAATCGTCTACTTCTATTACAACCAAATAGATTCTTTTATAGATTATAAATAACTTTTCTTATTAATATTTTAGATATGACTGATGTAAAATGTTAAACGTCTTGCCTTGTTTAAGACTATGATAAGCTGATTTGCATTTGCACAAATGCCATAGGTTATTTTGATCTCTTTGCCATGTCTTTGTGATCGGCGCCAACTCACGGATACCTCTATTCAGACAGTTTAAGCTCTCGGCTGATCTGTAACAATTTTACATTAAACAGAATTTGGGGCATTAATAACCGTACCTTATTTTTTAACGGAAGCGTTCTGGCATATTTCACGTTACACAGCAAGCTATGCCAGAGGTGAATGTTGGGTAACGGGTCTTTGAAAATCTTCGCCAAAACAGGGATTCGAACCGAGGATCCTTCGGTCTCCAGTCAGACGCCTGAACCACTAGAGCTCTCTTACAGTGCTTGCAACTGAACTACTTTCCCTGCTTCCTTCCGTTACAATTTCTAAAAACTGTGCGAAACACTTTGCACTGTATGTTTTGCCCGCCAGGGACTGTCTGCTACATTTATTTTCTGTAGTACTTGGACGTGGAATATCGTGAACTGTTTTTTTTTTCGAACACAATCGGTCGGTACATCCGTGCAGATATCATTGCGTTTTAAATTAATTTCAAAAAACGTTACATGCAAAATTTCTCTATTCTTACAGGAACACAGATTACATATTTTTACATATTTAGTGGGGATTGTACAACCCCAATGTTTAAATTCTCCAGCGAACAAATAAAACGGCTGCAGTGGGTATGGACTATGGATTGAGGTCGCAAAACACTGTTAATAGTGATTCGGCCGTCAGGTTGGGTCTTGAAACCATTCGCCCTCTTCGAAAGAGTAGGCCTCAATGCTCGAGCAGATCTTCCTTCTTTTATCCCGGTTCCACTCAACCATCGTCATTCACGATTTCAATTGTATGTTTTGGATAATCAAGCATGACGGACGTCGATGTTGTGTCGGCCATAACTTTTGGCACAGCCTGTTTTTATCATAAAATTTAAAATAAAATAAACGATGAAGATGGCAAAGAAGATGGTGGACGTTAAAAATCCATAAAAACCGTTTCAGGTAATTATTATATCCTAATTCCATTCAAGTAACTATGATTACTATATAGTTTCGTGTATTAATTTCATTTAATATAAGTATATTAAATTATTGTTTATAATTAAAATTCTATAATAATTATTGTTTTAACGGTATTATATGTCTAAATCAATTATTGTCTGATTGCAGAGAATTTATGGAAGAAAAATGAGCTTCTTTATGAGCCATCTGAGCCAGTTTGATAACTTCTGCCACATTAGCTATGCTGATTTTAAATATTAGCATTAGAGGAATTGTAAAATATCCTTGTTGGATCAGTTATTCATTTTTTCTGCAGCACTTCTACCACAACAAACAGGGTTTGTCGCTTGCCGCAAAATTTCTTTGATTTGTGCCAAAAAACCGACACTCGATCGGATCAGCCCTGTCCATGCGATTCAATTTGTAACGGCTTGGCGAGGTTTGGCAAGCGTGGGGTCCTGCCTTTACATTCATGTTAACAACACAGTGGTGCTAATAGCAATTATTGCAGTCATATCGCTTACATACGTACGAGACTGTATGCCAACCAGTCTTCGGTTTGAGATCACAGATGACACAGTAACAGCAGAAGGGGATTATACCACAGAGTAATCAGAAAGAGATATGCCTGCTTACGACACAAGCGAAACACGTTATAGCTTTGCTTTTCACAGAGAAAGAACTACGTCGAAAGGGACGAAAGAGGCATTACTGCTCAGGAATTACTGAACAGGGAGAAATGTGCGGAACGAATTAAAATATTAATCGGATCAACAGCATCGAATGTGAGAGAGTATTGTTAAATCACTACTTCATGATTTAATTTAATTACGATGCAGCGAAGGCTCCGGTGGCAATTTCTCTACACATCCATTTTTCCTCTTTGCTATTCCCGACCACGAATTTTAATTTTAAATTATTTTAGCTCTTTTCGTAAATTATTCATCACTTCCATCTGTAATTTAATCTAACATGTCTCGCTTACCTACAAAAGAAAATTTTCCTACTTCCTTATGTCTGAAATCGAGTAGTCAGGATCATCTTTCCTATTCATGCAATAGTCTTAATTCTTCCGCCAACATCTTTCCATGCCTCATCACTAGGGCCCGGATATATATGCACGTAAAACATCTAATATATGCATGCAAATATGCACAAAATAGTCCTAAAATATGCACTAACAATTAAAGAATATGCACTAACAATTAACGAATCTACACTAACAATTAACGAATATACACTAACAATTAACGAACATGGACTAACTATTAAAGAATATACAGTTATCAAATGATTTATTTTATGTCAACTCACTGATATACACGTTTCATTCCTTACAAAATGATGAATCACAATATGTTACCAACAGTTTTTCAATGTTTTCAGGGGTCAAAGATTTTCTGTTGTCAGACAAAATTAGTTTATAAGCCGAAAATGATCGTTCCACGTCAACGGACGTTATTGGGCAATACTTGTACGATGGTGCTGACTGTTCGGAACATTCATCTGGCAAAGATTGTGTGGTTCCACTTAAATACGTATTAATTGATTGAATCTTTTGCAGACCTGGGTTTGAGTCTAACACCCTGCTGAGTTTAGATTTAACTTTTTCTCCAATTTCACCAGGGACGGCATTTAAAGAAGAAATTGTTTTGTGAAGCAACTGAATAGACTCGTGAAGGGGTGCACCGCTAGTTTCTAGACCCTTAATAGCATTAGAAAGTGACGAATAGTGTACATGGATGAAATTGATATCTCGATATACAGTATCACAATCAAATGCGCACTTTGCTTCACGAACACACGCAGCACGATCGTCATGACCAATACTTGTAACCACATCTTTCACTTGATGAAAGTTCTCCTGGTAGAACAGCACTGCAGACAACCAAGTTCCCCATCTAGTGAGAACAGGTTCCGGTGGAAGAGGAACCTCAGGCAGACGATCCTTATAAAACTGTACACGCGCTGGTGCTTTTAGGAACACTTTTTTTCCACTTGAAATTACTTTGTTAACTGAAGGAAATAGAGAACGTATCTCTTCTGCAATGCGATGTAATCCATGCGCCAAACATGTAACATGGATCAGATTGGGGAAAAACACTCGAAGCGACTGACCAGCTTTTAACATATATGAAGCTGCGTCTGTGATTAAAACACGCACCTTGTAACAATCACTCTCCGATTCAGTAGGCCACAGAAGTCGCAGGGAATCGTTTATAAATCTTGCAATTGTACTGTGGTTGGTTTTCTCTAACACTTTGGTTGAAAGTAAATGTGGTTTTCCGGGTTCTTCTTGACATAGTTTGCCCACTATAAAGTTCGCTACGTATCGGCCACATGAATCGGTTGTTTCATCTACCGATATCCAGACACAGTTCCCTCCTATGTCAGACCGAATTGAATCCAGGACAGAATCGTGTAGAGAGAGCAAATAATTTTTCCTGAGGGTGGATTCATCCGGTATCCTTTGATTAACACAATACTTTTGAAGAAATGCTCGTAGATCTGGATTATTCAATTTATGCAGCGGGATATTGCTGCATACAAAAGCCTTACACAGGTCAGCAGAGAATGTATTAACAGACCGTGATACCTGAGTTAAAAGTAGCTGTTGCGTGTTCCTATTCTTTTCTTTTGACCTGAGATGTACAGCTGTTTTAGAATGCTGTTCAAGTTGAAATTTTTTCTCACATTTTATATTCTTCTCACATACTTGACAGTACACAACTTCACCGTCACTAGAATAGTCACTGTTGCCTGAAATCCACTGCTTAATTAAAACTGATCTTGTGCATTTTTCTTTAGGCATTTTTGGAGTCAGATTAAAGAAACTTAATCTTAGCACACGAACACTCCTGTCAACACAAACTTTGAGAGGCTACTGTTTTTGGAAAGGAATGTACACGTCCCTTTAAAAGTACGAATCCCTCAGGTCTGGAAGCCAGGAATCTGTTCTCAGGAAAACTGGCTCGTACCGCAATTAGGGGAATATTCCCGAAAAGATTAAAGAAAACCGCTGGCCTTCCCGGTAGTTGTCGCACGAATAAACACACTGGTAGATAACGAATATTCCAAGTGGGGGTAAATACTTGTGACTGTCGTCTCCTCAAACAAGAATTTGCCGCCTGAGGGAGAATAGAGCTATTCTTTGATTTTGCCGACCCCACCCGCCCTTCCCGTGAATGTTACCGCTCAGGGCAGTAGAGAAGGTCGCCGCCACACAAATTTTCCATTTGCAGCACCTCCAAACATGTCACTGTGTGAGTTTGGATAAGGTAGAAAATTCTCTACATGTGAATGCCAGTACAAAAAAATCCTGTTTACTCCAAGAATTTAACTTACTTGTTGCGGTTGCCAAGGATGTCCAACATACAGGTACATTAGGCTTTACAGTTTCTTCAGAAGTATCGGATATTCAGTTATGAGATGAAATAAAAGCTAAAATATGCACATATCCATAAAATATGCACTAACCCTCAAAATATGCATTTGCATATGCGCATATGCTTTTTTGAAAAATCCGGGCCCTACTCATCACCAATGTACACCTTGTACACTCCCATGATTCTCTTCACCTTACTGCTATCTTCTGATAACTCCCAATCCCGCTCCTTTCATCATATCGGTTACTGATTTCTACAGACAAATCTAGCTGCTCTCCAACTCCTGTATTTGACACCTAAAATGTTGGTCTCATATTAAACCAGCATTTTCAAGAAATGGTATGACCAAAGTTTTGTAACCCAATTCCATCACTTCTCTGGTACATCTTCTCAGTAAACTCTCTTATAAATAAAAGATTTTGAAACCTTTTGCTACCACCTGCCCAATGTAATCTGTGCAGTTGAGTTTATTGTCTAATGTAATGACTAGATATTTACGCTTCAGATCTTCAACAACCAAAGATGACAGAACAAGTAAATGTATTCCCACACGTCAGTTATATGATAATCTGGAGTATTTAAAACTAAATCGTAGAATGTCAATAAGGTGAAACTTTCAAGTAAAAAAGTGAATTGACAAATGTTTTCTACGAGTTTTTTTTTTAATCTATAGCTGTTTTAGAAATTTTGTTATGCAATAGGTATTTTACATGTCAGATATAGTCAGAAATGAGGACATCGTTGATATATTTTATGAGGACGGTAAGGATGAGGATTAGCTTTTGGTTGAGGCAGCACCGCAGAGCAATTGCTTACAAACTAGCAGCGGGAAGGAGTGGGAGAGAAGGCGGATCCAACTGTTCACAGACGTCAGTATGTGGGTAGTACATTATAAACTACGAATCGTTCAGGAGAACATAAAAAATATTAACACTGGTAATAAATCCCAACTGCTAACATTTAAAGAACTGAATTATGAAATATTAGCAATAACATATCATTAAGTATGCAATCATGCAAAGGAGGAATGAAGTATTCATGGTTACTAAAACAGTTCGCTTTCGAACCATTTCCAAAAAGAGTTTTTCCAAAACATTCCAAGGAGTTCGTATACAACTCTAACCAGTTATTTTTTTTATTGTAAAAAAAAATACTTCAATCATCTTTTTTCTCTATCAATTTAAAGGTTCTAAGGCTCGTGAGATTTTCATCAACATACCTATGCGCAAATAAAATATTTAATTACTAGCTGTTACCCGCGACTTCGCAGACTTAAGAGTTTTATTGCCAGAATCGTACATAGAAACCCGTAAATTACGTAAAAGGTGTCTAAAATAGCATGTAGTCGGGATGGTATGACGGGGTAACCATCACCATACCATTATACCACTGACCTTTCTCACGAATAGAACAACTCTGCAAAACGTTTAGATAAAAACAAAGTAATAGTCTGGTACAGCGAAAATCCACATCTGCAAACCGTATAACAAGTTGTGTCATTACGTGAAATTTATAAACAGATTATAAAAACTTAACTTAGTCCACAACCCGAAGGTTGGTTGGATCCTCCCTAAGGAGGCATACAAAGCCATTGTGTCAGAGGTAGGATGGCCAGTTCCTTTCCTCTGGGTCCTGCAGGTTAACGTGGAATCCGAACCACGGAAAACAGATTATACAGAAACTTATTGCAAAGAAACAAAGCCTGAGACACCGATATAACAATACATAGACTTACACACGATATACGTCTGTTTGTCACCATTCGGTTAGTTTTTGACAAAATATGTTATTTATCCAGAAAAAGTATCCTATGTCCTTACTAATGATACATCGTATTTCCTTTTCAAATTTCATCAAGATCAGGTTTAGCTGAACGAACAAGGACAGAGATACTTTCGCAGTTATAGTACTGGTGTAGTTACTTATTCAGTTAAGCTTGTTGTTATTTCCTTGCCATAAACACCTATAAAGCAGCACGTTAGACTCTCAAAGTTTGCGATTTGATGATTATATAAAAATATTTTATTATTTTACTATTTTTTATGGTGTGATCAGTCTGTCGAAGGGTTTGATGAAGTCTTCCATCCCTTCCTATCTTGCGCTAACCTACGTCCTCAGTTATCTGCTTCATATATTCTAACCTCTGCCTTCCTCTACAGTTCTTTCGTTCCACTGTTACCTCCACTAACAAGTTAACCAATCCAGCATGTCTCAAAATATGACCTACCAGCCTGTCTCTTCTTTCCTTTCCCACACATCATCTCCAAAAACGTTTATTTCGTACTTTACCTGTCCACTTAATTTTCGGTATCCTTCTATAGCACCACGCTTCAAATACTTCAATTTTCCTTCTGTCTGGTATTCCTAAAGTCCATGCTTCGCTACCATAAACTGTAGTGCTAGACACATAAAGTTCTAAAAAGTTATTTCTTAATCTTAGATCAATATTTGAAATTAAATGATTTCTTTTATTCATGAAAGCTCTTTTCGCTATTGCTATTCTGCTTTTAACATCGTTCCTGCTTCAGCCATCAATTTTAATATTACTTCCTAAGTAGCAGAATTCGTTTATTTCTTCTGTCGTATTCGATCCTATTTCTATATTTAATTCGCTATTACTTCTATTATTAATTCATCACTCTTGCCTTACTTTGTTTTATATTTAGTTTAAAATTTTCGTTCAGCATTTTATTCACGGCATTCAGTAAGTTCGCAATATCCTCAGACCATTCTGCTAATAGGATAATGCCATCAGCAAATCGTAGCATACTGATTTTTTCTCGTTGCATTTATGCCACATTCAACTTTTTCTTTTATATCCTTTATTGCTTCCTCTACATAAAAATTGAGATATACTAAAACCTTGTCTCACACCTCATGATTCTCTATTTATATTATAGGTACTTGATTCTTATATAGATTATGAAGTATTCTTCAATCTCGTTATTTTACATCTGACTTCTTTAAATTTTTTTGGATATCCCGTCTAAATTAATATTATCAAAAGCTTTTTTCTTAATCAACAAAAGCTATCAAAGTAATATTGTTATTCTTGATCCACTCATCAAGTATTAATCTTAAAACCAAAATTTATTCTCTTGTGTTGACAACGAAAATAAATTTACCGTCTTGCTACAGTGTTAGATGCTCGCGTAATCATTGTGGTGTTACAGAGGGTTTTTCTTTGAGCCTGAAGCGCCGAGACTGACTGCTGTTCAATGAGCATTGAAACCGCAGCCCAGGTCAAGTTCCTGCATTTCGCTGTTAGTGGAGACAAAGAGACGTGAAGCAGGGACCCGAGCGGGCGCTGTGGCGCCGGCGGGGCGGATCCCTGGCTCGCGATTGGCTGCGGGGGCGGCGCGCGGCGGCCATGCTGGTCGCGGCGACGCGCCATTGGCCGGCGCCCCCCCCACCCGCGCCTCCCGGCAGATAGCGGCGCCAGGCGCAGGGCAGCCCTCAGTACGCCTCGGTGCCTCACTGGCTCGCTATGTCGCTGCTGTAGCCTGTCGACATGGTCTCCTACTACAACCCCCTGGCCATGTACCGGCCGCCGCAGCAGCCGCCCCCGTCGCCCGCCTCCACGGCCGCGCCGCCCCCCGCTGCCACCGCCTCCGCCGCGCACCAGTTCGTCCCCTCGTCGGCCGCGACTCAGCCCGTCGGAGGCTGGTACTCCCCGCAGCAGGCCTACCACCACCATCACCACCAGCAGCAGTTCGTGGACGACCAGTGGCACCACCACCACCACCATCACCACCACGCCGTCTTCCAGGCCGCCCCCGACTGCTGGGGGCCGGCCGACTTCGCCGGGGGCGGCGGGCCGGTGGTGGAGGAGCCGCAACTGCCCTCGCCCGCCATCACCGTGTCCAGCAGCGAGCTGTCGAGCCCGGGGGCGGCGGCCGCTGGGGGCGGCTCTGCCGGGGGCGGAGGCATGTCTCCAGCACAGCCTCATCACAGGCCCCTGCCTGCCCGCAGCCCCTACGAGTGGATGAAGAAGCCGTCCTACCAGAGTCAGCCCAACCCAGGTATGTCATCTCAATGCGAACCATCATACTAAAAAAATAGCATAGTCTACAACCCGAAGGTTTGTTTGAACCATTTCAAGAAGGCATACTATACCATAGTGCCAGAGGTAGGACTGCCAGAACGTTTTCTCTACAATTTTACGTCGAATCCTAACCACCTTTTTTTTTTTTTAACTTATGGCTTTACGCCGCATCAACGTTTAGGCTTTAGAGGCGGGTCCTAACCACTAAACGTCTTGTATATTAAATAAATTCAGTGATGTAAGAAAACAAAAATGCCATGCCTTCATGTGGTTGTTCCTTTTGTACGCAATGATACTTCCAATAAAAGTTCAACTCCTGGTGGAAATTAAATAATCAGTATTCTGTATCATTAAATCAATATGGCTTGACCTGAGATTGCAATTTTGAAGTATTGCAGTTCTTAATTGCCTGATACACATTTATTCGCTATTTGTTCCAAAAATTCAAAGAAATTGATCTAAACCTTCTGTTCTTCATTGAAAAATGAGGCTGAAATATTCAGTCAGGCTATCCTTATGTCTCATTTTAATTTGATATGATTATATGGCAGTGCACACGCAGTTTATTACTTGCGCGACACTACATTTCGATTTGGGTCAAGTTTACATCGCGATACGGCGAATGTATTGGAAGAAAGAAGGAGGGTGAAGAGGGTCATGGGAGTTTATAAGGCATATACTGGTGATGACGCATGGAAAGATATTGGTATTGGTATTAAAAGTAATGCATGGAAGGGGAAAGATGACCATGACCACTCGATTTCAGGCACAAGAGTGTAGGAAGATTCTCTTTTTTAAGTAAGGGTGTCGTGGATTGGAATAAGTTACCAAGAGAAATGATGAATAACTTACCAAAAATCTTGAAAGAATTTTAAAGTTGAAATTTGTAGAGGGCAAAAGTGGGTGGGTGTAAGAAAGGCAGAAGTTGGATGTGTAGGGAAATTGCCACCGGAGCGTGCGCTCCTTTGCAATTTAAATTAAATAAAATGTACAAAATAACTAAGTCCGCAACCCGAAGGTTGGTTAGATCCTCCCGAAGGAAGCATACTAAGCCATTGTGTCAGAGATAGAACATCCAGTTACTTTCCTCTGGGAATCCTGTGGAATCCTAACCACAGAACGTCATGTATATTAAAGAAATTCAATGATTGAGAAGTCAAAAATGTTCTCATGTTGTTGTTCCTTTTGTACGCATTGATACTCCCACCAAAAATTCAACCATTACTACCCCGACTAAAAAATAAACGAGCAGTAAAGTTGCCTGGATCATTAAAACAATATAGTTTGGTTCGAGAGTGCAATTTTGAGGTATTGGAGTTCTTAATTGCTGATACACATTTTTTCGCCATTTGTTCTCTAAATTCAAATAAATTGATCTAACATCTTCTGTTCTTCATTGAAAAATGAGGCTGAAATATTCAGTCAGGCTGTCCTTATGTCTCATCTTAATCTGGTATGATTATATGGCAGTGCACATGCATTTTATTACTTGCGTGACACCACATTTGAATTTGGGTCAAGTTTACACCGCGATACGGCGAATGCGTTATTGCACCTGCATTACTCCGGTTGCAGTTCGTACTGAAGGTGTATGATGGAATTAATTGTGATAACATGTGCTATGCGAACTAAGAGTCCTGATGTAGGCAATGTTGTAATTATTTGAAATGTAGTTCCCGATGCATTTCATGTATTTAGATGTGTCTGCATAGTTTGATTTAATAGCAGCAATATTAGCGGAGATTGTGGTTATGTTAAAATGAAACCTTGGCTAAAAGATTCTTGTTACATTATTCAGCAGGAGGAATTTATTTATTATTAGTAATTTAGCAATGACGAGTATCGCCATGTAAACTACTCCGTTCAATTTCAACACCGAAGTTTCCCATTCATATTCAATAATTGGTTTTATTCCTACTGTTTTATATACTTCCTTTTATATGAGCTGGTACAGATAGGAAAAACAAACACCTGCAGCAACAGAACCTCGAGGCGATTCTGTGACTAAATGCGGTAGTTTAATATGTTATCAGCTCTTGAGTGACTTCTTGGGATATTTATATGACGTCAGCACGCCACCCGCCAAAATTTCCTGATTGAGTTCCTATTATTTGTTTCCCGATGATTAATGCTTTGCACCTCAAATAATATGACAATCAGCTTAATGTATATGTTCGTATTGCTTTTTAATACGGACGTATTTTTAAAATGCGTATCGTTATAATGTACGCAAAATGATCTTATAGAAGTCTTCCTTTTCGCAAAATTAGCTTGAACGTGTATCGTAAAATTACGAATGTAGTAGATAAAGTAAAACAGTCGTTTGTAAGGCATGTTGTTTTTGTTTAATTACTTAGGCTGCCTGTTCAAAATCAGAAACAGCGTAACGCAGTAACAATGAAATGTACGAAACCAAGTCTGGCTTAAATATTTTCTTGAAAATACAGCTATTGGCCAGAAGGCTGGCAACAAACAAATAAACTAAGCCATTTGAAGTCCGTCTGAAATTCCTCCTTGTTAATGCAGACAAGAGTGCGGTGAACGTTCAATCATATTTGCAGCTCTTTACAGCAGTATATAAAAATTAATATCTGGCCCAACAGTTTAAGTTCTAATGTCACTAAAAAAAAATATCATTTATTTTCAACGAGCGTAGTAGAAAATAAACATTATCGTATAGATTACATTAAAAAAAAAAAAAAAAAGTCATCGCTCGTCACTGAATAACTGAATAGACCTTGTTTGATAAATAATACTAGAATTAAGTAAGTACACATCTAAAAAAAGCTACTGACAAATATCTCTGACAAAACTGATTTCAATAAAGAATTATGATTGAATTGGCATTAAGCCAAATAATGTTCAGAGAACAGCCGCTAAGAATTATGAAGAGAGCCCATTATTCGCAACGAATTTAGATGAATTCCTAAAGAATTTTTAAAAAATGTATATTTAGACATTTTTCTGATTCATTATGAAAATAAATAAATCAGAGTTTTAACCACATTTCCTTGTTTATTCTAAAATTAAATATCAATAAAGCTTAGTCATCTTGTTTGTTGTTTTCCGGCTTTAGGGCGCGTCATAGTCATCTTGTTAAGTAAGGACATAAATTTCAATTTTTAAAAATCAAATTCTTTGACCCGTATTTTGATTTGTCAGTTAAGCCACAGGTGTCTCGACCATTATTAAAGAAATTACACTAATGAGCCGAACGTGTTTTTAATTTGTCTTTGTCTGTCTAGCATAGTTTTGTAATTCATAACGCACAATTCATAACGCATCAAATTCCCGACATGAACTTTTTTTTTTTTTTTTCCTTGTGAACACATATACATCTTTGGGACGTTATCTTGTTTCAGTTTATTATTTTAACACTCACAAAAAACATTCAACTCGTGTATTTTTGTAATAGAATATTTTTTACCTTTACGTATAAAGAAAGTAAGGCGCGTAAAGAAAATATTAATGCACTGTTAGAATTCCTTTATAATAAACTAGCTGTTACCCGCCTCTTTGTATGCGTGGAATTAGAATTTTATTGCTAGGATTAGATAAAATTCACATCTACACTGTGCCTGTACATGAAATTTACAAACAGATCATACAAAGCCTGACTGAACGATATAATATTACTTACACACGCTACACCCGTCTGTCATCATTCCGTTGCATATCAAAATTTCAAAAAGAAATAAGTTTATTTATACCGAAAAATTATCGTATGTCCGTCCCAATAATACATATTCAAATTTAATTAAGATCAGCCATTTAGTCGTTAAAACGTAGCAAACAAAGGGACAGAATTAGTTTCGCATTTATAATATTACTGTAGACGCAAACAATGCAGGTGTTAGAATCTAAAATTTCAGGTAAATATTTTAGTTCCTTCAAAGTTAATGAATGTGAAGTCAGCACCGCAACAACATGACCTGTGTTTAGTCAGACGAACAGTAGTATCGGTTTTATACTAACAATTGTCATTTTATTAAATAAAAGACAAACGATGAAGTTTATAAAATTGTGTAATATGTTAAAATGATCTTTGGCGCAAATAAGAGAAAATTTTATTGTTGTTTTAGAGGCCTTAATAGACGAGGTATGATCAAAAACTGACGAGTTTTTTTTTTTTTTTCAGAAAGTATTTATTTTATTTTCAATGTTTATCGCATCCCCTTCAAAGTAGTCCAGTTCCGCTACTAGGCACTTATGCCAACGTAGTTTCCAGTTTGAGAAACAGAGTTGGAACACCTCTTTAGGTATGGTATTGAGCTTGATCTGCGATTTCATCCCTATCTCCTTACGTTATCCTTTGTGCGTCCTTTTGAATCTTGGAAATAGGAAAAAGTCTCAGGATACAAAGACTGGTTTATATAGTGGTTGCTACAGGACAGCGGTGTTGTATTTCGCTAAATACTCTTGGATAAGCCAAACGGTTTGCAGTTTTGAGTTGGAGACATTGCTAATCATTATTTTAATGAATAATATTTTTTAATGGCTTACAATCTGAAATTAGTTTGTTTGCAAATGACATAATGCTACATGGTAGGATCAAGACTGTTAACAACTGCAAGGGTACCTGGAAAAGATATCTAGATTGAATAAACTACAAAAATAGGACATACATTTGAAGTTTTTACCTAGAAAATGAAGACGCTTTGGAGTAAATTGTTTGGGTG
Organism: Vandiemenella viatica; assembly: GCA_031002005.1. Lineage (NCBI taxonomy): Eukaryota > Metazoa > Arthropoda > Insecta > Orthoptera > Morabidae > Vandiemenella > Vandiemenella viatica. Next base: position 173,827,530 of record JARYHS010012519.1, on the reverse strand, counting down.
ATTTCGTTAGGCGCAGAAGATCCTTTTTTATCGTAAGGCTCTGGGTCAAAATGGAGTGAAAATAAATGTCAAGAAGAGACAGCTTATTTGGAACGCAGATAAAAATAATAACTTTTTTTTGATTGGGAATAGCTTGTTGAAGATCCTAATTACTTATGGCCATACGCCTCGTTAGAGGCGGGATGGGACTGGCGACAAGGAACGGGAAGGGATTCGGCCATGGCCTTTTGGAGGAAGCATCCCAGCATTCGGGGGGGGGGGGGAGGGAACCATAGAAACCCCAAATCTGGATGCCCGGACGGGGATTGGAACCCGCGTCCTCCAGAATGCGAGGCCAGAGCGTTAACCGCTCAGCCACCACACTCAGTTTGAAGATCCTTAGTGGTATAACATTAGATAGTAAACTCAACTGGGCAGGACACATTCAGGAAGCGCCGGGAAGGGGTTAAAAAATGCTTCATTTATCGGAGAGGGTGATGTGAGGTGTATCAGAGATGATTACAAAACCTTGCTCAGATCACTGTTTGAATATGGTGATGTAGTTTCGAATCAAGATTTTGGGTATCAAGTAGAGGCGTTGGAAGGGGTTAATAGGAAGGCAGCTAAAGTAGTTGTATTCTGACGTATATCGATGATGTTGGTAGAAGAATTAGAAGCAGTCCAGAGAAGGGAAAACTTGAACCTAACCAAATGCTGGCACTTGATCCCGAGCATAACAGAGTGTAAAATTTTCTTCTGTTGGTATTGGTATTGCTGGTAATGATGTCAGGAACTGTAATAAATTCCTGTTGGAAGGTAACAACAAAACCAGTGAAAGAATTTAAAATTCGTAAAGTGGAAAAGTAGGTATGTGGCGAAATTATACTCAGAGAATTGAAGATATAAAACAAGAAATGGGAAAATAAGTTTGCAGGTAGCTGCCAGTGGCGGTTTTGTTCCCACGAAGTTAAATTAAATTAAAGAAATTCGTGACGTAAACCACTGTAGCAACTTCCAAGATAGTACTAATTTCAATTACGGGGAATTGGCAGTAAGTCATTATAGTTATCTCATTTTTAAAATTTCGTGTTCCGACTTGACTTTCAGTCAATTGGTGTACCAACATTGCTATGGTTTTAATGATTTCATAATAACAATCAGATCTAATTTTAATAGTTACAGTATTCATTTATGGAGAGCAGTCTTGTACAAAACATCACGCTTTAATGATCATTTATTTTTCCGGTTGATCACAGCACGTGGCGTTTTAGTCACGTCCATCACCCGCTGTGACAACACTAAAATTAGAGCGACAAACTGGAAATAGCCGGTTGAAGAGTTAAGTGTTTACGTCACATTGACCTTGTTTTTAATTGGTAGGTTCGGCTTTAGCACCAAGTTGGTCGAAATGAGATCGAAAAAACGTGCGTGGGTCGGAGGTTGTGTAATTTTAGCTTGAGCGCTCGTTAGAGCTTGGTTTTGCTTAGTAAACCTTCGAATTAAACTGTTGCATGCGTATATTTTAATAACCAGACAAGTGCTAGTCGAGCCTCACGCAATTAGAGTCTCATAATATACTGACTTTAATGGATACCTTGTGTAGTAGATGTTACGCGCAATTTCGTACGCTTGGACATAGAATTTTATTGTTAGAATTGAATATAGAAAACTGTAAGTTACGAAAAAAGTACACCAAACATCACGGAATTGGGATAATACAAAATTTATCATCATATCCTACACAAACTGACTGACAAGGGGAGGGCACGATCTTGGGATTTTATTTTGGGATGAGACTTTGCGTAATAATTGTACCCCTTTAGGATGTTTACCTCCTGCAATCGTAAGACGCAACGCTCAATAGATTCCGAGAAAACGGCCTTTAAAAATTCAAGCCCAGCTTATATACTAGTGAAATTCCGGCCAGGCTAGCAGCGCAACAGCCTAGTCAGTAACGAGCCTGCGTCATGCGTGGGCACTCTGGGTTCGAATCTCGATTCTGTCTATTTTTTTTTATTTTTTTTTTATTTTTCTGTTTTTACAATTAAACAAGTTTTTTTTTCAATGTTATTGATTATTTAATTTGAATTTCAAATTTTAAATCATAATATGAGTATATTAACTACCCTATAACCTACTTAAAATACTTTAAAACTATAATAGTTACAATAATCTTTAAATATTATTAAATTATTTTATTAACAGTGTTTCAAGTTTTATTTCACCGAGCGTGGTGGTGTAACGGATAGCGTTCTGGCCTCGCATTCGGGAGGACGGCGGTTCGAATCCCCGTCCGGGCATCCAGATTTGGGTTTTCCATGGTTTCCCCAAATCACTCCAGGTGAATGCCGGGATGCTTCCTTCAAAAGGCCATGGCCGAATTCCTTCCCATTCCTTGCCCCCATCCTTTCCCGTCTCTAAAGACCACGTTGTTAAAAAGGGACGTTAAACTGTTACAAAAAAAAAAAAAAGTTTTATTTCGTATATTACCGTTGTTCTAGTAAAAATTACGCTTTCATTAATTGTGCTCGATGCTAAAAAAAAATTTGTTTTCAATGTTTTTATGATGATTATGATCCCAACTCACATTTGTAATAACAAATTAAATAAAATAAATAATAAAAAAAACACAATGAAAGATTTTTTCTTATGAATAAATATTATTATTATAACCATTCGTAATAGTGTATTTTAAACAATAAATATTGTAACTGTTATAGTTTTTTAGTATATTTAATTAAAGGGTAGTTGATATAATTTTTTTAAAAAAAAATTAAAAAATTATAGACCAAAACGAGATTCGAACCCAGAGTGCCCTCGCATGACGCAGGCTCGTTAGTGACTGGGCTGTTACGCTGCTAGCCTGACCGCAATTTCACTAGTATATAAGCTGGGCTTGAATTTTTAAAAGCCGTTTTCTCCGAATCTATTGAGCGTTGCGTCTTACGATTGCAGTAGGTAAACATATTAAAGGGGTACAATTATTACGCAAAGTCTCATCCCAAAATAAAATCCCAAGGTCGTGGCCTCTCCTTGTGAGAGAAACAAAGCCTGAGTGACTGATGTAACACTACAGCGACTTACACACGCCTGTCACTTTATTTTTAAAATTTCGTGTTATTTATCCAGAAAAACTAATCCTACGCCCTCTCTAATCATATGCAACATTTCCTTGTCAATGTTCTGCGAGATGGCTTAGAGAAAACGTAAGAAACATACAGAACAGAGTAACTTTCGCATCTATAATATTAGTGTAGATGACGGGTCAGAAGGTAGTCGCTTGGAATAAAAAATCAATGCTCGATACATTTTCAGATTATACAATGGATTCCGCTCTACATCTTACAAGCTGCTCCAAATATGCCGCTAAAACTGCTACTGCAATCTTCAGTTCTAATGAAATTTGTTGTAAGATTAGCAATGAACTCTCAGATAAAAGAACTTTTTTAACAAAACAGTATTATTTAACGGCAAAATATCTCCATAATAAAAACATATTTCATGTTTTGTTCGAAATATAGAAACAACAGTAGTTGTAAGCATTTTTAATATTTGTCGTTTAAATATGGGATATGATCGACTCTGGGATCAAATTTAAAGTTTTTAGGTAATATCGTATTTTTAGATAGACCCAGTAACAAAATATTCTAAAAACGACGAATCTGCGGCCGTTGACGACTTTATTTTGATGAAAAAAACCCCCAAAAATATCTTAGTATACAATTCCCATCTATTCTTCACATGTAGGGGTAGAAACAAAACATATTTTTTTTCTTTCGACCCTATTTATTTCCATGAAAACATCCAAAATGTAATTTTACTAACTTCTAAGTAGAACCTTCCGCTTTGAGTGAACGAAACGAGTTTAATGTGAATATTTGAAGTGTACAACTTATTCCGTTCAAATGCTAGAGGCCTGCGACATGCAGAAGCGAACAATACTATATAAGAATAACAATAAACTGCACCGCACATCGAATTTATATTTCATCTATTTACAGATGTGATACACTACTGGAAGACAGTTTGAAATATTACAAAATCAGTAAATGAATAGCCTACGATGACAGAGAGCACATAATCCTCTTAGGTAACGTGTTTGCTTTTGAACTTTATGAAGGGACGTAATATTTGCATTGGATATTTGTGAAATAGACGCCGGAGTCCCTACCAGACAGTGGATGTTGGCGACAATATTTGACGAACTGGTTCTACAAAGAGCGCAAACAAATAATGACTTCTCGAATTTGCTGTATCTGTTTCTAGCGACATGGATCACACACACACACAAATGAAACTGCTCCCTTCAGCCAGAGTTACGAATAGATTAAAACTCACCCCTCACCGCTTCGACGTCATAAAGACAAGTGAGATCTACTACTTCCTCGCTATTGCTGGGTCATTTTTTTTTTCAGGATGATACGTGTTTGATACCATTCACAGTAGATTAAATATGGAATGGGTGGTTTTAATTAAGTGTTGCGTTCGTCTTTTGTCCTTATTATAAGAAAGAGAAAAATAATTACACTGATGTAAAATATACACATTGGAAGAAACATAAACATACTGACAAGGGACACCTTTTACCACGAACGCTTGGAACCGCACGAAAACATGCTTAGAATAACAAGCGATCATAAACAAAATAGTGGTGTGTGTCATTTACATGTAAAACGTTGCATTCTATCTCAAGTAACATTTTAATAGAGAGGAACTAAGTAACAAGATATTAAAATCATATGAAGGACATTATACGTAATTCAATGACGTCAGTGTATCATTACATTTTCAATCAACAGTGCCAAAAACTCTCTGCTTAAAGTACTTAATGTTGCCCAAAACACGCATATACAGCAGTACCACACACCTGATAGTGCTTATATCAGTCCTCAAAGTGCAGATGCGGGATTTCGGTGAAGTGATTAAAACAAAGTGGAAGAGAACAATGTGTACTCCTCACTAAAGTCACGTGATCACATTCCAAATGACTTTCGCATCCACGCAGTCCAATATCAAAAGCCACAATAGTTACATTTTAAAATGATGATGCTGGTATATCAATGTCATAACCTGGCTTTGGCCAAGCATATCGCAACATATGCTTATACGTAGGTTATTGATTGCAAATCACACAGCAATTGGCTGTTTTCATTTGTTTCATGTTCACCGAGGACTGAAGTTAGAAAACCTTTCATGTGTTCTTTAGTAATTTTTCCACTTTTGCTTGCCTCCACATGAATGTTTCGTAGACAGGATTTTTCAAGTTTCTTTGAAATATTTGGGCCGAAAGTGCATGGAAATGACGCACACCACTGTTTTGTTCATGATCGCTTGTTATTCTAAACATGTTTTCGTGCTGTTCCGTCGGTTCGAGGTCAGGGGTGTCTCTTGTGAGTCGGCTGTATGGCTAAGAAGGTCAAAATCGATTTAAAAAAATACTCTTATAACAATTTTCGAGACCCAGCGTTAAGGCGCAGGCCCACTGGAGATGGAGCCCCTGGTACCCGTGTACCAGCCGTCCTTATTGCGCTTTTTAGGCGGTTTTGTGCTGTCAACGGCGAGTACTGGGACGGTCCCAAATCTCCACCTCATAAACTACACATATTGCAAACAAAAAATATACTTACGGCAGACAGAACATAATTACACGTTTCGAAAATAGATGGCAACACATCCGCTTCCCCAAAACAGTACGACAGGCCAAGCAAGCCGGCGCGGCAGTCTGACTGATAAATATTCTTTCAAATTAAGCACAACCTCTGGAAAAGGTCGAGGGCTAACTCTTGAAAGTGAAAAACGACTGTCAAAAAAAATATAAAAATATATATATATATATTGAAATACAAAAAAGATTTTAATTTAACTGAAAAAAACGTAATATGTGTGTAATAAGGTTTTATTAAACATATTAGATGAACAAACACAACAATTTCAATAGTTGCCTTTTTTCTCAAACACTTATATCTTTACGAAGTTTGTCTATGATTCTCTCCTGAACACGCTAAGACTCCCCTCTAAATCTCGTACCGCTCCCCAGAGGTGCGATTGCCCGAGGTTGACAACCCCTGCTCTAGATGACGAAATACTCCAAACATACGCGTCGCATTTTCGGATACATGTGAACTAAGCGGCAACACTAAGACACGTTTCCATCATTTCACTTGCGGTCATGGCTAATGCCCACTCTCGGTTCAATTGATAGGATGACCATTACAAATATTTCAACAGTGCAATAGTACCACCCCATTTCAACAGATTTCAACGTTGCAAAACCAATTAAACAACTAGGATCATAGATCAAAGGTAATTTAAATACTAAAGAGCACAAAGATAAGTTTTACGGACTTAATATCAAACTTAAAAATTGAGGTCTGGATACTGAGAATATCAGTCACATGTAAATATAACTTTGGGAACAATTTGGAGACAAGAGTTTTGTAAAGTGTCAAGAGTGAAATACAAGATAAACCTTTTACTTTCAATCCTGTTGAATTACGATATACGAGTATTGGCAATAAACAATAAAAGTTAAAATAAACTGTAATCATGTATTGTTTGTGTCGGTGATATGTGGGAGAGGGTAACACCCAGTGCTGACCTACTCTTCCGATATGCAGCAAGTCTGCTAAATTTAATGGACCGCTTCAGCAAACGAATATCCACTGATATTGTCTGATGCCCTCATTCCGTACTTACCGCGGACAAGTTTTATATTTTCGATGAATCGTTCGCCTCCGTCTCTCCTACCTAGCTTGTCATGTGCCGGATGGTGCGAATTAATTCTCCTCGGGGCTTGAACCAGCCAATTCCGTTGCAGAAATCTCGACCACTAGGTGGGTTAGGGTTTGCCATTACCAAATCCTTAACAGAGATTATGTGAGATCCGCCATCATTATAATGGCTGAACGAGCGTGGTGGGTGAGCGGTAACGCTCTGGCCTCGCATTCGGATAGACGCAGGTTCGAATCCCCGCCCGGGCATCCAGATTTGGGTTTTCCATGGTTTCCCCAAATCACTCCAGGCGAATGCTCGATGCTTCCATCAAACGGCCATGACTGAAATCCTTCCCGTTACTTGTCCCCGGTCCCATCCCATGATCTCGACGAGGCGTGAAACCAAAGAAAAAAAATAAAGATACTGCACTCTGGCTTCAGTATTTTCTTTCCGCGATACGCTCTATACTGTTGAAGCTGCCTTCCCCGCTGCATACTGACAGCAGATGGTTTTTTAAATTCTCTGCTATACTTCGATTTGAGTCATCCATCCGCGATTAATGCCAAGCTGCTCTCAAAATTATTAATACTAATATTTAATTAAATTGCAATGGAGCGCATGCTCCGGTGGCAATTTCCCTACACACCCATCTTCCCTCTTTCCTGCACCCACATCAATTTGCCCTTTACAAATTTTAACTTTAAATTCTTTTCAACGTTTTTGGTAAATTATTCATCATTTCTCTTGGTAACTTATTCCAATCCCTGACACCCTTACCTAAAAAAGAGAATCTTCCTACACCCTTGTGCCTGAAATCGAATGCCAGCTTGTGGTCATGGTCATCTTTTCCCTTCCATGCATTATTTTTTATTCATATACCAATATCTTTCCATGCCTCGTCACCAATATACGACTTGTACACTCTCATGACCCTCTTCACCCTCCTCCTGTCTTGCAATGAATCCCATTCCTTCTCTTTTATCATATCTGTTACTGATTGCATTCTGTGATAATTTCCAGAAACAAATCTAGCAACCCTTTTTTGTACTCTCTCCAACTCCTGTATTTGATACTCAAAATGTGGGTCCCACTACACTACATTCGAGCAATGGTCTGACCAAAGTTTTATAACCCAATTCCTTTACTTTATAAGGAATGGTTAATCATCAATCACAATACTGTTTATGTTCCCTAAGTTATATGAAATTGTGTTGAATGTGGAATATGCGATTATGATTCATTTAATAAACCTAGCTGTTAACATTTTAAATCCCAAAGCGAATTCATCGAATAAATGAAAGTCATATTGGTACTGTGAGTTTGCTTTTCTTCAGGATTGTCTTACTGTTATTTTGATGACTGAACTTCGGTGTGAGACTTTTGTTTTGGCAGAATATGGTTTCTCAACGTAAGATTAGAGCTGAAGACAAAACAATGTAAAGTACATTATTTTAAACAGCGGTTTACTATACAAACCCAATATCATTCACAATAGTTAAGTATGGCTTCAAATGCGCCTAAAGATTAGAGAAACTTAATTACCTACTTAAGGATGAGATTTAGCTAGTTTTTTTTAGCTGCTTTACGTCTCTCTAACAGCGAGGTCTTTAGAGACGGGAAAGGATGGGGGGGCAAGGAATGGGAAGGAATTCGGCCATGAACTTTTGAAGGAAGCATCCCGGTATTTGCCTGGAGTGATTTGGGAAACCATGGAAAACCCAAATCTGGATGCCCGGACGGGGATTCGAACCGCCGTCCTCCCGAATGCGAGGCGAGAACGCTAACCGTTACACCACCATGAATCATAGTCGATTTCCATCATCTTTAAGCGTATGTCGTCTGTTAACTGATACCGGCATTAAATGTTGTTCAGATGATAATCTGCGCTGTTATTAAAGGAAAACAGGAGCTGCCCGACAACGTTAAAACTAGAAGAGTCAACAGACACCGATCTCGCATACGGCAGCACCCAACGCTTCGCGTATTTTTAAATTCACCTGAAGTCGTAGAAACAATAAAGTAGATATAAACTTCAATACAACAAAAGTCTTATATTCTTATAGTTTAGTTGACCTGGTGAAGGTGTCGAAATGCTAGAATCGAAGTTAGAATACCGCTAGCGAATTTAGATCATTATTTTCATTAATCAACTAGACTAACTCTGTGACACTCCTCAAATTCCACCTTCATACTTCATATTTTACACATCTCTTCCCTTCCTCTGATTACTCGCGATTTATCCTGGAGACAATAGGTTGATTCGCAAGAAAAAAAGGAAAATGTGCAAACATTGAAAACGTGACACGATGCTGGTAAATGTAATGCAAATCACAGAGAGGTGAGCCACAACTTCTGCTTTGTCCGTTGTTATCAAACTTACAACTATTATACACGTTCAATTTTTTAATTACCGTCTGTCTCATTTAACTAGCGTGTTTTATTTCGTAAACAAAAGAACACAACAAATAAAAATAGAGACCTCGTAAATATTATCAAGTCTACGACCAATCAGTTAATACCCTCGTATTTTTCTTAAGAAAATCTCTTTGCGATACTATACGTACTATAAAATCGAGTTTAGATTTGTAGTTGAAATATTCTCTACATCGTGATAAGACAATTCTCATGGCATTCACAGCGGGACGCTCCATTTCAGTTTGGGATATTGGTCGGAGAATTAGAAGTGGTGCATCTAAGCGAAAAGATGACTATGGGCACAAGATGGCACTCGATCTCATGCATATGGGAGGGGAAAAATTTTCTTTTGTGTGTTACAGATCGGAATAATTTACCAAGGAAAGTGATGGATAATTTACCTAAAATGTTGAAGGTATTTAAAATTAAAATTCGTAAATCGTAAAAGTAGAGGGGGGAATAATGTAACACTGAAAGCATATAAGATAATGAAAATCGTAATAAAAATACTAATAAAAGTGTAATTAGATGAACAAGACAATTCTCACCGGAATATGCGGTACATTGCAGTTCAATTGAAGTCCCGTGGTATTATCGAATGGATCAAAGTTATTTCATATCTTTCTCTATACCAGAGTCGATGTTACGCCAATTACTTCAAAAGCTCGAATCCATTACAGTCGACTACCAAAATTGTATTTCACCTACCCTGATTTCAGATTTTTTTCTAAAGATCTCTTTTTTAATTGTTCCATTCGTTATAAAATTAAATAATACTGAATATATTTCAGTTCCATTTCCGAACTTTCTCCACGTAATTTTTAAACCAGTTTAAACCATCTTAAGTTCGTATTATATGTTCCTCTTTCTTTATTACGTAAAAGAAATTAACTCTTTTTCTTTCAATTAATCCGACGTATTGAGAGAAATATGAATGACCGCGTATTTCTTTCTCTGCAGTCCCTGGAAAAATACCTCCTTATATTCGAAACCTTCAGCTTAAGCCACGTTCTCAACTAAACGGAGCACAGAAATTTTTTTCGCCATCAACTTAAATGCTTGAAGGGAGACTGAAAGATTAATGTAGTGGGTTACGGAACCCAATACGCTTGTGGCATGAAGTTGAGTCCCCATAACAGCAGACATATATCCTTCTCAATCAACCACCAGAGTGGAATTTTACAAATAACGTGAGTTTTTTGTGTTGGTTTTCGCTTCTAAAACGCATATAACATATCAAAACTATCTATACGTTCGCAGGAATCGAATTCCCTAACGAAACTTCCCCATTGGGAAGACTCGCTTTCCCGAAAGTAGTCCGTAAGGGAAGGAAAGTTTGATTGTAAGTAAGCGTTCTTTCAGACCCTGGTATTATAAAATAAAAATAAAAACTATGTGGGAAGTGATGCAAATGAATTCTATAAGGTATAAGACTTTATTATGTAAAGTAAGAAAGCAAATACTATTTTCTTTTAAGAAAAATAAGAAGAGATTAATGTGGATCAGTTCATTTATTAATAGCATGGAATAAATTGTAGCTGAAACAGACAAAAAATTTAGTATGTTTCTCATATTTTTACGAGTAAATGAATGAATTTCGTAACATGGAAGAAGAATATTCTTATTATATTGTACTGAAAATATTTGGAAGAAGATAACAGAAATGTTATGTTATTCAAAGGTTCTTGTTCATTCATCTGTTAAATCCATCTCTGTGATGAGGGCGAGGGGTTTGGTTTGTGTTCTGTTTCCTGTTTTGTCTTTACGATGCAAATGAGAGGTGGATAGATGAATTACATCATAAACAGAGTTAAATAAGGCATGTGGCGTATCAATCAGTAGCTAGGAGCAAACTTTTTTGCAGTAATAAATTCCACAGACTACTATAAACGTCGTGTTACGACAAATCACTAATGTCTCCTAGTGTGCTTTTCGGAACATTCATTATTATTTTTTTTTTTTAAAAAAAAAAAAGATAGAAATGTGTTACTTAATCGATTCTACCACGCATTCCAAGAATTTTACCTCTCTACGTGCTGGTACAGAAAAAATTTGTACGTTGTTACCTTGAAACGTTCCACACATTTATTCAAAATTCAACGGAGAACAAATTTTCCTAACTATCAACGGATTTTATGTATTGATTTTAATAGATATACTTTTTATACTATATCTTAAAGGGTGATTTTTTTATGATACTGAACAGTGATTGACACTTTTTTGTCTCACATTCATTACATTCGATACGTTAGGGATGCATTGCTGTTGCCGTTTTACGTTTCTTCTTGAAATAATTCCAAAATCTTCTTTGAAGATTTTAATTGCGTTGCGAACTTATATTTTTCCCTATAAGAGTCGTCCCACTGAATAGCTACTTCTGTTAAGCTTCTCTGTCAGCTATTGTCGGTCTGGAGAGAGCAACGACATGGAAGAACACTTATCGATTTACAAATCGGTAGCAATGAGTGTACAGTTCCATACGGAGCCTGGTTGGGGAGTGGTAACACTCTAGCCTGGCATTTAGTAGGGCAAGGGTTCAAACCCCGTCCGGTCATCTATTTACGATTTACCAGAATTTCCAGAAATCACTCCAGGCGAATGCCGAGATGGTTCCTTAAAAAATCCGTGGCTGAATCCTTACTCCCTCCCCTCCCTCTCCCCTCCACATGCGGGTCTAATGACATCTATGCCATCGAGTCGTAAGCTAAAGAAAAAAAGTAGTTTCATATCACTTCCTTTTTAGAAGTGGAGGAAGACTGTATCAACGCGTCCATAAAGTAAGCTGTCCCACGATGTCCCGGAACCAGCGCATGTTGCGGCTTAACGACCTGTCGACGGCAGGGTCATTAAAGACGATCTATGGCAACGGAGGAGAGTGGACGTTTGCGTTATATTACGCCCGACAGCGGGACAGTACGTGATGTTACTGTTTTTTAAGCAATATGCTTAAAAAACAGTAACATTACCCACCAACGATTATAGCTATATTAACATTGGGAGGCGCCAGATAGTTTCCACAGTCAATTACAAATAAACAATTTGCGCTGCCGGTTATTATATTTTGGATATAAGGACCCTAGTTAATTTCAATATTTGTACGTAGTTTCTTAAAATGTATTCAATATGTTAGGTATGATTAGTAATTTTTGTGTCCCATCACCTTATACTGCGAAAAGCGAACCAAAGTCTAATAGTCCTCTATAGGTTTAAAATTCCAGGTACAAGACTATTTGGCTGAGTTTTCAAGATGAAACTGTGAATTTTTTTTTCCTTGAGTCAGGACACTAAATAAAGGCGTTGAAGAGAATTTCCGCCCTGTTTTGCGCTATTTACATGACTTGTAATCGTGTGGGAGGTACGTTTGTTTCTAGTATTACGGCCTTCTATGTCGACGTAGAGAATGAAATGTTCAGGATTTTCTACTACCGTGGGTTGAGGATATGCACTGTGCTGACATTCTAAGTGCAGTTAACTTTTTAAGTCGGTGTCTGTGGCCATATTCTCTAGTGATTTTTAGAAAATGTTTTCGTGACTTAAATGTCTTCTGCGAATGTGAAGAATTTTCAGAAAGTCATAAATTTGGGATAATGTTTACTGTATTACTCCACTTTCCAGCCGTGTTTTTATGATAAGGAAATTAAAGAGCCCTCCAGCATTTGCCTAGATAGATAAGTAAAACCCTTGTAAGGGTGGTTGTCAGACGTATTGTAGTCCTTATTTAAAAAGTTCAGCATAGAGGTCATCTAATAGATGAAGCAAACTCGTCGATAATAATTTCCGTATGTCTGTAAATGTAACAGTGAGATCGGTCAGATGTTGCCCGCAGTTCCTTCAACCGCAATGAAAACCTCTTTTCACCAAGAACTGTAAGTGCAACTTGTATCAGTTTTCTTCCCTCTATTCCCCGGAGTTTCACTCCGTATCAGCCCTTGTAGCGTTCCGAAACCACGCCAACTTCTTCCTCCTGTTTTGACCGAGCGTGGCGGTGTAACGGTTAGCGTTCTCGCCTCGCATTCGGGAGGACGGTGGTTCGAATCCCCGTCCGGGCATCCAGATTTGGGTTTTCCATGGTTTCCCAAGTCACTCCAGGCAAATGCCGGGATGCTTCCTTCAAAAGGCCATGGCTGAATTCCTTCCCATTCCTTGCCCCCATCCTTTCGCGTCTCTAAAGACCTCGCTGTTGAGAGACGTAAAGCAGTAAAAAAAAAAAAAAAAAAAAAAAAAAAAAAAATTCCTCCTGTTTCTCACCTCTACAATTCCTTCCATGATAAAAAAGCTGACCTTGACTGCCTACACGCACGTGACCTGTGAGGGTAAGTCCATTAATTACGTGAGCTCAAAATATGGAGGGGGAGGGGAGCGGAGGGGTCCGACAAGATCTGATTTAAACGGAGGAGGGATTAGTAAAAATCTCATGTTAACTTTTTAATTCAGACAATATACATTGTTATAACAGATAAGATTTTGTGTTATGACATGTAGCACATAGTAGACATCAGTATTAATGCTTAGGTATTTAGTGAAACGAAGCAATATACATGACCATCAAAAATAAATTGAATTATTTAAAAATCTCATTTGGAGAGGGGGGGGGGGTGTGTCCAAATTTATGAAACAAACACCTCACCTAATTAATAGGCGCCCTTAAGTGATTGGATTTCGGCGTTTTCCACATTATTTTCGTAATTAAATAAATACATTTTCCTCCGTTTTATTGCATTAAACAGAGAACTCACTGAGTGTCTTTTACGTCATGCTCGCGTGACATCAAATTTTATTTAGAACTCACCAATTTCTTTCACGTGGACTGTTAATGTCTCAAACCTGTTATATCCGATTAACATATCGCCAGCGAGAAAAAGTACTCGGAATAATACAATGGTACTCGTAGAAAATACAATAAACAGTTCGACGGTAGTTTTTGTGTGAATTGCTTTCAATGCAAGATGGATATTTATTTCTGAACACCTTTACTTTAATTTTTCAGTTCTCCAACTTCACATCAACCACAACATTTGTATTAACTGAGCTCCTTCTAAATCTGACCAATAATTTTGCCTGAATCCTGTTCATCCTAACTGGCAAACAAACAAACAGAAACAAATTTAAAAAATTACTCTATGTTCGTAGCTTACGAGTATTGACCCAAGCTAGTTTTTTTAGAACTAATATCTTAAATGCAGTGACTTTCGTGAGGTTTCAGTTTTATTATACGTTATTATATATTATGTACTAGCTTCTAAGACAGTAAAAAATAACGGGTTGAAAACAGAAATCTGGCAATTCATTTGTTACCTACCGAGCGGGGCGGTGTAACGGTTAGCGTTCTCGCCTCGCATTCGGGAGGACGGCGGTTCGATTCCCCGTCCGGGCATTCAGATTTGGGTTTTCCATGGTTTCCCCAATTCACTCCAGGCAAATGCCGGGATGCTTCCTTCAAAAAGGCCATGGCCGAATTCCTTCCCATTCCTTGCCCCCATCCTTGCCCCCCATCCTTTCCCGTCTCTAAAGACCTCGATGTTAAAAAGAGACGTAAAGCAGTTACAAAAAAAAAAAAAAAAATTGTTACTAAATAACGATTATAACCTTATAAATGTGTAATGTGGTCGAAATTTTTTTATTTTACTGTAATAGTGCTATTAGGAAAACATCTACATACTACATCGAATAAATATGAATAAACAAAAAGTAAGTAATATTTAAAATGTTAATTTGAAAGCAATGCATAGTTTTCTCTCAGTGTTCTGGTAATCCATTTCTTCGCGATTGTATAACTGAATAGAATTGTTATTAAATAACGCACACAACCTCAATTTTGCAGTACCATCTCTGGCCGCAGTTAGTTCTGTAACTAAGGCTGGGCGCGTGACGTCAGCGCTACGGACACGGTGACCAAAGTAGCATTTTATACAGGCAGATAGATTTTTTTTTTTTTAAGATTGGGAAACGTCAGTTACCAAAGGCATTTCCATACGTCTCACAAATTGTACCCCAGGAAATGATCACTTGAGTCGTGCGTATTTAGCGCAGTCCATAAAACACTAATCTGATAAATCCGTAAGGGAACGCAACATTGCCAAACATTCTCTCCTGTTCCGGCTGCGCTGTAATAATTGGCGTCTGCAGTATGACATAAAAAATTACTTCTTTTCGAAGTGAATATTTGAATTATGAACAGGATTGTCAAATAAATAATTGTTGAAAATACTAATAGTAAAATAAGATTTTTAATATATATACTTAGGTGACATCTAAACGACAAAAATAATGAGTATCAACTTTTAAACGTGAAATTTCGTATCAATCATTGTAGTTACTGTAACAGTGCTTTTACATTAGCCGCCACGAAAAACTGTAACCAACTTTTTTCAGTTTCTCTGATCACAATTATCAACATTTATTACGAGTGTATAACTATAAAGATCAGCTTGCATTTGCCACCTGTCACTACGTAAAAAGCGTAATTCCAGCAAAATTTATAACAGACAAATCCACTATCCTAGAAAAGACTTTGAGTTTCTGCAGAGCTGGACATCCACCTAAATCGAATTTTCTTATTAATACCATACGCTCTTTATATTATAGTGTAAACTAAAACATTTTCTGCAGATCGTAAGAGAAGTGGCACCAATCTCTCCGGGTCTCCACGCGGAGTAACGATTTCAAACAATAATTTAATAGCTTCTCAGAAACGACGTCAAACAGAATCATTAATTGTTCAGGGGGATATATGTGTAGCTATTCGAATCTATTAGCTTACATTTGGATAAGCTCTATACGATACATTGAACTTTAAATGGAATAATTTTAGACAAAAAAAGCGAATTTTGATATTTTTACAAAATCTTAATCAGAATAATATTTGCACCTAATACAATTACTTGATTTCATGCGTGTGCATGTCTGATTGAGGTAGTTTTCTTTTGTCCAACCTTAATTTTTTTAATTGTAATGGTAAGTTCTTTTGAAAAACTTCAGTATAACAGTTCCCTCAGCATGTGCCGTCATCAATGGAATTAGAATCTACACTAATATTAAAAATGTGTTAATAACTCTCTTTGTCTGTTTGTTTCCACGTCTAAACGGCTAATCCGATCTTGATGAAATTTGGCAAGGAAATTCGATGTATCATTAGGAAAGACACAGAATAATTTTCTCGTGAAAAATAAATTATTTTGTCACGAAATTATGAAAACTAATCGAACGGTGACAGAGATGGATTTCGTTTTTACCGAGAGTGGTGGTGTAACGGTTAACGTTCTGCCCTCGCACTCGGGAGGACGGCGGTTCGAATCCCCGTCCGGGCACCCAGATTTGGGTTTTCCATGGTTTCCCCAAATCACTCCAGGCGAATGCCGGGATGCTTCCTTCAAAAAGACCGTGGCCGAATTTCTTCCCGTTCCTTGTCCCCAGTTCCATACTGCCTCTAATGACATTAACCGTCGACGAGGCGTTAAAAAAAAAGTTTCCGTTGATCGTATGTTAAACTTTAGGTCTCCTTTAGTTTACCCGGTAGGATCACCGGGTTAGGTTATGTAAGGCGGGAAGGAACTGGCGGCCCTACAGCTTAGCCAGACAAATATCTTGTTCTAATTTTCACACCATCTGAAGTACAGAAACCAAATTCATTATCTGTTTAAGGTATAGAACAACAATACATGTAACATTATTTAAGAACAAAATTTTTTTGATTGAAAGTGGTAATACCTGAATGGATAAGGAGGTGCCATGTGGTTGAAGTATGGAATTCTCTTGCACTTTGAATTATCGCAGTATTTAATTCGTATTGGTTTGGAAACCTTAGTTTCGTGACGTAAATTCAGTTACTTCGGCAGAAATGTTATCCCACGTTTTTTATGTTAGTAATAAAGAGAGTCCACATTAAAAACAGGTTTTTACAGGGTCGTATTGTGAAGCACATTAAGCTGCGACACCTGCAGATTTATACATCGATTAAAATGCAATTAAGACTTTTGTAGTTAAGCAGCAGTATCGTTCACACGCTTTAGTGGCCAACATTGTGAAATGCAGAGTTTGGTAGAACTGTGGGAACAAAACGTAACTGAAAGCACTTCACGTGGCTACATCTTCGTTACTGCCTACAGTGTGTATGGATAACTAGATTGAGAGTAACAACTAGCGTGCTATAAAGATCACAACACAATAGGTCATCATTTTCAGTAGAGTCTAAGTTGCAGGGCCCCTGTTAACGCCTGATTTGTAAGATGTCACTATTCTCTTTCATCATGATTTTATTCCGTAAAACTTAATTCCCGAACATCATTATCAACACAACTGTGCCAAAGCTTCCCACTGTCCTAGTTTTTTGTGTAACACTCGTCTAAAATGTTCAGTTTAACACACATATAGGCCCTACTTTAAAACAAGCAGTAAATACTATGTACATTTGGTTAGCCTAATCCCACCCCTCTTCCCTTTTACCCCCTTCCCTCTTAATTTCCAATGATATTTATCAAAACCCTCAAATTTTTATCCTATTATGATGAAACTCTGTTGAATTGTAGAGAGCATGTCTGGGATGGTTCCTGAAAAAATGAAAAATAACAACTCCCTCCACCCCTTAATTTAAACAAACCCATAGAATTAATCAGATTTCCATCAAAATTTGCAACATGTGGTATTCAAAAATGCAACCCCTTTTCCCCTTTAAACCCCCTTTATTTTTGCCAATATACCTTATATAAAGCCAGTTATTTTCCCAATTTTTAAGGAACTTTACACACATTTACTTTAAAATAAACTGAAAAATACTGTCTACATTTGGTTTGCCTAAACCAAGTCTAGCAATAGCGAAGCATTGCCAGGTCAGCTAGTAATAGATATAAAATTGAAACAGAATTAAACAGAAACAAAAAAAGAGAAAAAAACCAATTGGCAGTCATTGCGGACTGCTGACAAAAGTGAAAACTTAAAACTATGAATATCATACGAGCAACACGTCATACTTGTAGCTACAGATATACTAAATAATAATAATTCCGTGTGGTCGTAATGACCTGGTGACAGGGATTCTGTTGGAAGCGCATTCCATTCCTGTCTTACCCGCCTTAAACTAACCCGGTAGTGCTACCAGGCGCAGGGGACCTACAGTTTAACGTCGAATCCGAACCAAGGAAGCGTTCTGGCATAGACAGGAAGCTATGCCAAAGGTGAAGGTATGGTCTATGAAGGTATATGAAAATCCCCGCCCGGACAGAGATTCGAACCAGGGACCTATCGTTCGGCAGTCAGACACCTTGACTACTGAGCCACCAGACGACAACAGATACTGTTAACATTAGCATGTCGGTGACGCGAACTCAGAAGATTTTACTCATCCAAAAATCAACCTTAAAATCGCGCTAAAAAAAGTTTTCACTGCAAAAACAGAAAAATTAACTTAGTCCACAGGCCGAAGGTTTATTGAATCTTCCCGATGAAGGTGTACCAAGCTATTGTGTCAGATGTAGGAAGGCTAATTTCTTTTTTCAGGGGCCTAAAGTTTAACGTGGAATCAGAATCACGGAACGTCCCATAATCAAATACAACTCCTAAAAATTCTTGATCACCATAGGGTTTGAACCCGCGACCGGAGAGATAAACTTCCGGACGTAAGGGCCTTAACCGCTGAGCTACCAGGCCGCCTTGTTTTCAAGTTTGCGTGGGCTAAGTGCTATCGAAATCGGATAAAAACTGTGGGTTAGTACGAGGAAATTAGGTTTTTTTTTTTTTTTTTTTTTTTTTGTAACAGTTTAACGTCCCTTTTTAACAACGTGGTCTTTAGAGACGGGAAAGGATGGGGGCAAGGAATGGGAAGGAATTCGGCCATGGCCTTTTGAAGGAAGCATCCCTGCATTCGCCTGGAGTGATTTGGGGAAACCATGGAAAACCCAAATCTGGATGCCCGGGCGGGGATTCGAACCGCAGGAAATTAGGGAGAGGGGGGAGGGGGGAAAGGAGGAGAGGATTCAATGTTTTGTAAATCAAACGTAAGCAGTGTTCTTCTATTTGTTTTAAAGTATATGTATGCAAAGTTCTATCAAAATCGTATAGAAACTGTGTGTTCCAAAAAGTGTCCAACGCGCATCTCATAGCGCTACACGTCATAGCTCTCGTATATTTACCACCGCCCGAACATCCCCAACGCGCCTATAGAAGTATTCACTTAAAAAAAAAAAAAATATCAACTGTCACTTTCGATTTTAGACTGAACTGAGATAACACTCACATAGTACGACTTGTGATTGCTTTCGCATCTGTAGTTTCATACCTCAGGCTTTAAGCTGCGCTGTATTGATTAATTATGGTGAATACTATATCCTACCCCCGAGCAGATTAAGCATGCAGTATGGTGCTCGTCTTTCTTACACTCTGCTTGAGCCATTGTTCGGAACTGACAGCAGACCGGAAGCGGATGTGCTGCTCGCCGTCCTGTTTTCCACAGACCACAGTACAAGTTTACACAACAGCCTTCCGCCAAGCACCCCGGCAAGGGTTAGAGAACTACTCCCAGCGCCTGTACCGTAACTTTCTTCCGTCTCTAAGCTACACAGTTTGGTGAAACACATTTGACATCAGTTTTAATTAATACGTTTGTCTCAGTAACCTATTCGGTTGCGTGATTTCTACGTCCATGTGTTATTTAAATGAAATATAATTTTTACGTATAATTATTAGTAGCGGAATACGATTCTACCGAGTTGCCTGTCAAAATATGGCCGCAAGAATTTTTAATCAAATTTTAAAAAAAAAAAAAATCGAAAAATTTCGTTCACTTGTTTTTTAAACAAATTATATTTCATTTCAAAGAGAAACATGTAAAGAAGTTAAATATTATGGGTTGCCTATGTAAAAGTGGCGGCAAGTAGGGGTTGCAAGATTCAAAGAGCAAGACAGAGATAACGCGCACCGAGAGTGGTGGTGTAACGGTTAGCGTTCTGGCCTCGCATTCGGGAGGACGCCGGTTCGAATCCCCGTGCGGGTATCCAGATTTGGGTTTTCCATGGTTTCCCAAATCACTCCAGGCAAATGCCGGGATGCTTCCTTCAAAAGGCCATGGCAGAATTCCTTCCCATTCCTTGCCCCCCATCATTTCCCGTCTATAAAGACCTCGCTGTTAGAGAGACGTTAAGCAGTTAAAAAAAAAAGTTAGCCCACCACACAGTCTGTCAGATGCTATCTTTAACGGCTGGCAATCCATACATGCGGCCACTTTTACATAGGCAACACAAACATTTTATGTTCTATACTTTTCTCTCTTTGAAGTAAATTATAATTTAGTATTAAAAAAAAAAAAAAAAAAAAAAAAAAAAAAAAAAAAAAAAAAAAAAAAAGTGAACGATTTTTTTTGTAAAGATTTAATTAAAAATAGTTGCGGCCATATTTTGACAGGTTACTCGGAAGAACCGTATTCTGCTACTAATAATTGTGCATACAAATAACAGATGGACACAGAAATGATTTTTCATGGATCTTGGTTTATATATGCAGCAACCGGCCCGATAACTTATTGGGAAAGTGCTGGTGCCAAAGTCAATTCCAGGTACAAGCCGCGATTTTTACCGGCTTCTGCTCAAACCTTCATCTCTGATGGTACTAGATAACCACGTGGTTCCTATTGTACATTAAACTGTAGGTCCTGCAGGAAAGGCAACGGCTATCCTACCTCTGCATTTAAGTTTGTAGGTACGCACCCTTGTTGAACATCCTACTAACATTCGTGTTTCTTCTTCTCTTCGGTATCGGCCATCACGAAAAGTAATCCCGTGCATTCATTTCGATGCTTCTTTTCTTGACTTCCAATAGTTCTTCATCCTTTCACTTTGCTGTTTCCTCCTTTCTTCTGTCCATATGTTACTACATTTCCTCTTCTCCTTCTCCTGGAAACCCTTGAAATTTTGGATCAATCTCCTAAAAGTTGCTCTGTCTTGTATTAAATCTTCTGTTATTCCGATCTCAATTACATCTTTCTTTACTCCTTGGATCCACTGGTTGCCCTTCTTACCCTTGTAAATATGGTTGAAAATTCTTTTTGTAAGTCTGTTGTTATCCATTCTCATTATGTGACCAAATAAACCGATTCTCCTCTTTCTGATCGTGTCTGCCACCCTTTCAACTTTTCTTCTTTGTATAGATCTTCCGCCGGTGTCAAAACTCACCATTTTCAACATTCGCGTTTATACTTACTGAATATCTTTATTCCTACTGTCGCACGTTATGAATAACGCTCTACTTTAACACTTTGTAGAACTATCAACTATCTTACCTCAATCCTTTCCACAATTTCATTTTACCAGCTTCCATACTTAAAGTGACTTAAAACAGTTTTTCCTTCTGCACCCACATTTCTATTCTGCAATCTACAGAAAACTGTGGTTGCCAGAAGATCCTATACTCCAAACTATTCTCTAGTCTGCCCATTCCAATCCGTAACGTCACGAAGAGAGAAAGAATTCATAGAGACATCATTATGGCAACTTACTCCTCTGACCTAATACTGCCCACTACGATGATGGGAGAACTACTTCACTGCTTTCGTAATTTATAGTTGCTGTTGTAATCAGTAAATGCATGCAAAAACTACGTTATATGTACCAGATACCGTGGAATCCCGGAGTAATATTCCCTTAAGCGATTAAAAATCGCACGGCTCTTCTTTGCTCATTCCCAATGATGTTACCTCGTGCTGAGAAACAAGTATTTAGATCATTACTAACAATAACTTGAATATGGAATACCTCTCTCTCTCCCCTGTATCTTAGTGCCGGACGCGAAATCCCGAAATTTTTGCTTGTATTTATTTATTTATTTTTACATAAGGGAACTCCCAAAAAGAGCTCCCCCCAGCGCATGGCGGCATTCGTTTTATCCGCTGCTCTCATCTGCGTATACATTAAGAGTTAGTGGAACTGTTGGCGGTCACGTGATCTATGCGACTAGGACTAGGTCTTTATCTATTAATTGGTTCTATTTGAAGAGAGATGGAAGTGGGTCGTTTGAAAGAAAACTCCATGACGGAGCGAAAAAACTATGCAAGTTGTTTCTGCCGCCGAGTGACACTATGTTTTAATGTTAATGTAACCTAATGGAAGAACTCAAGTATCACCATATGTTTACGACTAACATAAGATGGGTTCTATGCGGTACGCGCTAATTGCTGTGAAATGTGCAATCAGTGGCGGCCTTGGCCATTGCGAGGCCCTGGGCGGCAGATCTTTGCGAGGCCCTTGTCCTTTGTACAAAATATGTTAATCGCAAGTAGGTATTTCTGATGATCGACGAAAAATGCAAACGTCATCAAAAAATAAATTTTGAGTTTTAAAATATTATATTAGGAAACTTATTAAAAGTTAACAAACATAAATATGACAAATTTTTAAGGATAAATTAAAGTACATTAAGGCCTCGAAAGATATACGCAGGGATTTAAAAATGATGTTTGCGACTTTTCCTGAGACTAAAATATTTAATTAAAGCACAAGAATCTAACGAATGAGCTATGTCATTTTCAGTTCAATAATAGAAAGGGCCGAAAACCGATCTTGTGGCAACGAATTCCTTAAATATGTTTTAATAATTTTTAAATTTTTTCTGCTGACGCAACTGAAATACATCAGGTGACAATAATTCTCAAGGCTACTTCGATAGTAGGGTACACTTCAGTAGTTCAGTTAATGTTTTTTCTATTATTAGTTCATCACCGAGATAACACTGACGTTTTCCTCCTTTTACACGGATAAACATATTCAGTTCTTCATGCAATTCTTGTCGATCAATATCAGACGTTTCTCCTGCTGTTATACCAATGTAACATAATAAGAAATGTTTATTAGGTAGTTACTAATATACAGGGTGTTACAAAAAGGTACGGCCAAACTTTCAGGAAACATTCCTCACACACAAACAAAGAAAATATGTTATGTGGACATGTGTCCGGAAACGCTTACTTTCCATGTTAGAGCTCATATTGTGGACGGCTGTGATACAATACGCCATTCTCCAGGGCTGCATCAGCGCATCAGGGATTCCATGCGACGGAGGGTGGATGCATGTATCCTCGCTAACGGAGGACATTTTGAACATTTCTTGTAACATAGTGTTTGAAGTCACGCTGGTACGTTCTGTTGCTGTGTGTTTCCATTCCATGTTTAATGTGATTTGAAGAGAAGTAATAAAATGAGCTCTAACATGGAAAGTAAGCGTTTCCGGACACATGTCCATATAATAACATATTTTCTTTGTTTGTGTGTGAGGAATGTTTCCTGAAAGTTTGGCCGTACCTTTTTGTAACACCCTGTATACTATACTACACTACCGACTTTATTTTATTGTTATCACTAATATCTAAAGATAAAATATTTTTTGAACATAAATTTTAATCAACTCGGGTAGCTGTGCGAGGCCCCTCCAGGAGCGAGGCCCTGGGCGATTGCCCTGTTCGCCACCCCTGTGTGCAATAATCTGCTATACTATTTCCAGATTTTTGGTGAAAACGTTTGCTCCCTTCATACGTAAACAATATTGGTAAATGACGTACCATTGTTTGTTCGAATTTTTTGCGATAGTTGTTTTTTCAGGACCACCAATATCGCTAACAAATTTAAATTCGCAAGGATAACGCAGAATCAAAAGTCATCTCATAAAATTTTTATAGTAGATGAATGCTTTATTGTGTCATTTCGGTCATAATAATTCCACACTTGAGAAATTCTAGGCACAAAATATATTTTTTCTTCTCAAGCTATTACATATATGTATATATCAGCAAAGAGAATTATTAGTTTTGTTTTCTGACAGGTATTTTGTTTAGCATACGCATATTTTTGGCTTATAGACCTATGCAGTAAATTCTAAGAAGAAAAACACCCATACTGTTTTTACATGGCCAACTTTTTTTTTTTTTTAAATGATTGTTGCCTTTGAAAAGAATACCTGTGGAAAATAAGAAAACTAAAAGACGGAAGTGCGTCTTTTCAGATTTATGTATTACGAACGACGTCTTTACAGTCACAATATTCACTTTTATACCTTCTGACTCTTTCAATAGGATAGTAGCCCTGCAGGAAGTAGATTTCGTTTTCTCATTCAGGAAGATAGCTAAAAATCTTTAGTGGGGTTTTAGCTTACACTTTTTTTTTTCCTTTTAAAGACACGAATTTCTTGTTCCGAAACATCAGCGGAATTTCAGATTTCGGAGTTTCTCAAAACCCGTTTTAATTATTGTTTCTGTCTCTGCCGCATTTTGATCCGGATGGTCCTGTGACATCCTATTAGGTTTTTACAGAATGAAACTACAAATAAAGTCGAAAAAATATCGTTCACACTACAAATAAAGTTGATTTTCACAGAATTGCTGAACCAATTAGATAACGCTTATGTTCTGTAATTTACCACTCATAACAGAAAAGTTTAAGCGTAGCCGAAAGTTTGCACTAACTTGTGTCCAGTAGCAATGCCGGATCTTGGGGAGGGGGTGGATAGGTTTTTGTTTAGCTTTAACGGAAGCAAAGTTTTTGGCCACAATGCAAACAAAAGCTAATTACGGTGACCAGAGAGAACTTTTGTTGAGTGCGTACTAACTTTTGCACTAATGTTATGATTGTGTACAAACTTCGTATTTATCAGTTTCTGATCATGTTTTTACCATACTAAAAAGTATTTTCCAGTACTTTTTACTACTGCGTACGAAATTGAGATATGTCGACTTTATTTCATACTCATCATATGTAAATAATTACGCTGATTATTGAGTGTACAGTTCATCAGCTTATGAGTAACTAAACGAAAATATACCAACCAGAATTGTTCTTTTGTACACAGATATAATGTTTTATAAGCTTTGGAATCGAAGCAAAAAATAAATAAGATGAAGGTATTTGGTATAGATCGAAAGTACGTCTTGGTGTCGTTATACGGTAAAGTGATGCGAGAATTACTTTAATGGATCTCGACCTTGATTTACCATCCTCATTCCGAGGAGCTGTTAGGCGTACGATGTGTGAAGTAGATAAGCGTGTTTCTGCGCGACTGTGCACTCTAAGAGGAGCTGCTGCAGCGGATCTGGCAGACAAAGCTGACGGCTGTAAAACTCCACTGATACTGCGAGATGGGAGTCAATCATAAAACAGGATCATCATTTTAAGTGTAGATACCAGCCGAAGTAATCAAACCACCGTTTGACGCAATTAAATATCGGAATAAATTCCTGACTTGCTGACGTCGGTACCATGATTTAGTGTCGCAATATTTCCAAAATTTTATAAGTCGACTTCTTATTTTAGCCTATAATTAAAAGCGAATAATCCACGGAAACAATACTTTCGCGGTAGTTACTGCGCACCTAAACGCGAGAAATTGCTTAAATTTACAGTTTGTTCGCAACGGGCAGTGTTTTCGTAGCAAACCAATTCCTTTTTTTTTTTTTTTAACTGCTTAACGTCTCTTAACAGCGAGATCTTTAGAGACGGGAAAGGATGGGGGGGCAAGGAATGGGTAGGAATTCGGCCATGGCATTTTGAAGGAAGCATCCCGGCATTTGCCTGGAGTGATTTGGGAAACCATGGAAAACCCAAATCTGGATGCCCGGACGGGGATTCGAACCGCCGTCCTCCCGAATGCGAGGCCAGACGAATTCCTCACTTTTTTATGCAATTTGGATTTTTTCCAGTATTTGTTTCTCCATCTCAGTCCACGCAGTTCTCTCAGCCTTGAGGTTTCCTGGTGGCTTAAAACGATGTAAATTTCTCCGTGCCTTGAGACACAATTGCGTATTGTGTTTTATACGCAACCTGAAAAAGGCAATGTCAAAAAAAAACACATTGCCTAAAAGCAATGTTTCTCAAACCTTTAAGCTCCACGTATCCCTATTAAAATTTTCCAGGCGCTGGGATCCCCCTTGAGAAAAAACTGCGACTTTTTTGTAACTCCACTACTAGCAACAATGAGCAATATTCAGCATTGTGCGTGTTATACACATGAGATAGCCTGTCCGCCATTACGGAAATCTTGTCGCGAACCCACTACGATCAACTGGGTTCGCGTACCCCACTTTGAGAGACACTGTCTTAAAGGGAGCAGTTGTGGTGAAAAAATACTCTTCCCTGATCCGGTTACCAATGCGGTTGTAGCTGAAACACACGGAGCCTGGTAGCTGACTTGTTAACACTCGATATCGGTATTCGGGAAGATGCGGGTTCGAACTCAGGTCTTTCATCCTGATTTCAGTCATGCATAGTTTCACGGAGTCATTCCGGGCCACCGCACTCGTCTCTCACGACGTCGTGCGCTGTAAAGCCCTAAGAATAAACAAACAAATAAAACAACTTATTTCAACGCATGAAAAGGAGAATAATTTTATTTATTTTACTAGGCCACACGAGTGGTGTAAAATTAAACTGATGCTTTAATTAGACATTTAGCAATCAAAAATGAATCGTGTTCAATATTTGAGTAGAAACTGGATTATATTGCCAATTGTTACGTATCTTACAGCTGGTAGCCAATATTCAAGAAACTAATCACGTATTATACAAGTTGTTAAAAGCATCAA
>JARYHS010012519.1:173747833-173799874 GCA_031002005.1 Vandiemenella viatica | reverse complement strand
GTATCAGTTTTTTTATTTATTTTTTATTAGAATAAAAGTGATTTAGGCATGTTTGTTTTTGTGTAGAGATTAATATTATGTAAATAAAAAGTCAGGGAATGTATGAGAATTTATTTAAAATGAACTTTTGGAGCATAAAGTTTAATGGGGATTACTGGAGATCGCGACTCCGCCAGCAGTTGTCATCACAATACTGCAGTGGTCAAACGCAAGATTCCACTAGAAATTCTTTCGGAAATACATTTAACGGTTTCATGCTGGTCCAGGTTGTATTACAACCGAGTTACTGCTTGAAAACAATACGTCTTGTGACTGACTACAGCAATATTACTGAATGTTGTTGTAGCGGAATCGCGATCTCCAGTAGACCCCGCATATTGTGAAGATACTCTAGTTGGTTCAATAACTTTTGCATCATCAAACACCTGTCATGGATGTCTGTAATACAGTAGGCCTAACTTCAGTTAATTCTGAAAAAGTTCAGCTTTGCCTTGCCAGGATGCAGAAAAAAAAACTAGCTATTGAACTCTACCATCAGAACTAACAACTTCCACACCAGTGCTTTTGAACAAAGATAATGTATAGGAATGGGATTCTTCAAGATTTAGTGCCCTGATCTTTAATTTGAGCCACAGTGCCCTATGAATAGATTCCTGTAGTAAATGGTGTTTGGATAGCTCCTTTTTTAGAGTAATGCAAGTGTTAAGAGTCTTAACTGAATACTTTTAGCAGTAATCGGTTTTCAAGCATCAGAAAAAAATATGTATGTGGTTTAATGTACTTCTAATACATGAAAATATCAGAAGACGAAGTGGATGAATAGCTGCTTCACAAAAATTGAATGCCGTTAACAAAATTGATGTTTTATGCTTTTCTGAACACCATATAACAGCAGGAATAGATATTTTAAATATAACTGACAGGTCTACTAAAGATTGTGATTCCGCTACAACAACGTTCACTAATCCCATAACTGACTAGAATTTAGCTTCTCATTACCGTAATATCAATGTGAAGAATGGTGTTTTCACTTACATATAATTCTAAAGATATCAGCAAGATTTGTATAGATCACCATTTTGGAGTCTGTGATAAATTTCAAAAATGCAAATCTCATAATGACTGTATACTGAGCACTGACTAGGAACTTTTCTCTCTTCCTGAAGCAATTTGAACACTTATTGACATTTTTTAAGCAGAAAAGTAGCTAACATGGTCTTGTGTGGTGATTGTAATGTAGATTTTCTAATATTAATATTTAATTAAAGTGTGATGGAGTGCACTTCCTGGTGACAATTTCCCTACACATCCATCTTCTCCCTTTCCTGCACACACCTGCAATTGCCCTCTGCAAATTTTACATTTAAATTCTTTCAATGTTTTTGGTAAATTATTCGTCATTTCTCTTGGTAACTTATTCCAATCCCTGACACCCTTAGCCATAAAGAGAATCTTCCTACACCCTTGTGCCTGAAATCGAGTGCCAGCTTGTGGACATGGTCATCTTTTCTCTTCCATGCATTACTTTTAATTCTTACACCAATATCGTTCCATGCCTCATCACCAATATATGACTTGTACACTCCCATGACCCTCTTCACCCTCCTGTCTTCCAATGAGTCCCATTCCAGCTCTTTTATCATATGTTACTGATTGCATTTTTAATTTCCAAAAACAAATCTAGCAGCCCTTTTTTGCACCCTCTCCAACTCCTGTATTTTATATGCAAAACGTGGGTCCCATACTACACTACCATATTCAAGTAACGGTCTGACCAAAGTTTTGTTACCCGGTTCCTTTACTTCTCTCGTACATGCACTTTCTGAAACAAGTGCAGGATTTTGAAACCTTTTCCTACGACCTGACCAATGTGTCCTGCCCAGTTAAGCTTGTTATCAAATGTAATGTCAAGATATTTAAATTTCAAGTCTTCAGGAAGAAATTCTTTCCCCACCTTATAATTGTAATCAACCTTTAGTCTTTTTATTTGTTTATCTAATAAGCTTACTCTTCTTTGCGTGTATCTACATCCCATGCTCACCAACCCAACTAGATATCCTGTCCAGATAACCCTGCAGCTCATAACAGTCCTCTACCGTTTTAATCCTTCTAAATAGCATTATATCATCTTAATTTCTGATAGTAAACAATCAGCAGTTATTCACTTGAATAATGAATAGCAATGGTCCCAATAAGCTACCCTGTGGAACTTCCATTTTTACTTCCACTTCTTTTGATATTGCATTTCCTACCCTAACATTCTGTTTTCTACTTCTAAAAATTCTTCTACCCAGTAAATCACTTTCTCATCCACGCCAATTGTTTTTACCTTATTTACTATCATTTTATGGCTCACTCTGTCAAAAGCCTTTGAAAGATCTAGTGCTACACTATCAATTTGACTCCCTTGTCCATTTCATTTGAAATATCTTACATATATCCCACCTACTGAGATTCGCATGAATATCCTTGCCTAAAGCCATATTGCCTACTTGAAAACCACTAACGCTCCTCACACTTATTTCTGATGTGGTTGCATATAATTGTTGCTTTAATTTTCCTACCACTGATGTCAAACTGATCGGCCTGTAATTTTTATTCTATTTGTCACCCCTCCTTTATGTACTGGCACTACTATCGCAATTTTCCAGTCCTGTGGTAAGCAGCACGTATCTAGACTCAATTTAAATAATATTTCAAGATAAGGTACAATGTCACATCCGACTATCTTTAAGATATCTGTAGTAATATTATCTACACCAACCCTTTTATATTTTTTCAGCTTTCTTATTTCCTTCATGATATCCTCAGGATGAATTTAAAGTTTTTTCGGTCTGTCCTTTTTTATTTGTTTTGCTTAGCTCGTTCTCTGAGTTAGACCCTCCTGTTCATTGCCCCTATTGCTCTCACTAAACCAGTTACTTAAAATCTCTGCCTTTTTCAAATCCTCAGTAATTTCATCTCCATCATTATCTACAATTGTCTCAACACCCTCCCTTCCCCTCAGTTTTCTAGATGCATCAGTGAATGGTCCCCCTGCACTGACAATACTCTTCATAAACCCTTCTTTAGCCACCTTATTAGCTATTATTAAGTCCTTGTTTAGTTGTTTTAAATATTCCCAACTACCCTGCTGTCTCTTAACTCTGTTATGTTATCTTCTTACCAACCTCTTTAACATCCTCACCTCCCTGTTAAAGTACACAGGTTCTCTACTTCTCTTTTTTTCTGTTCTGAAATAAATTTTTCTTCCTCCTTTCTTATTATCTCCTTGAACTCTAACCCACCTTGACTCTATTGTACTTGTGCCTTCCTTACATTTACTGAAACATTCTCTGAAATATCTCTTCAAGTTTGAAATCTGTGCCTATATATAATTGTATAATTGTACCTATTTCCCCCTTCAATTTTGGCTGCTGGTTTACTGATTGCTCTAATATCCATCCGTACTGCTTCGTGATCACTTACTTACTCCTTCAGTTACTTCACACCCCACACCGAGCGTAGTGGTGTAACGGCTAGCGTTCTGGCCTCGCATTCGGGAGGACGGTGGTTCGAATCCCCGTCCGGGCATCCAGAGTTGGGTTTTCCATGGTTTCCCAAACCACTCCAGGCAAATGCCGGGATGCTTCCTTCAAAAGGCCATGGAAAAAAAATTGACACCTCATGAGATTATCATAGGGCTTTATTGGGAATATCTCCAAAATATTTTGTTCCCTAGTGTTCTGCTGTACCACTTGTGTAAATCCTCCTTCCTTTATTAGGGTGTTTGCATATCTCTGTTCCTTTGTGTTATTAATCTTATTTCCTACCCACTTTACACGTGGTAAATTTAAATCCCCACCAATAATGACCATTCTATTCTCACCTCTGAAAATTGAGTATGAATTTAATTTCTGCCCAAGAGCCGCATCTTCGTCTGTCATATTCTTCCACTGTGGTAAGGAGCCAACACCCTGATTTTTTCTTTTTTATTACCCCAGAAATGTACCCCAACTCATGGTCCTGTTCTATGAACACCAGTGAACTGTGGTAGTTTTTGTTAACTAGTATGAAAACTCCTCCATCAATTGCTCCTCTATCTCTGCGGTATACTCTGTAACCATCATGAAACACCTCACTGTCTAGTACTTCTTTTAACCAACTCTCTACCCCAATTATTACTTTTGGTTCGTGTATCTCTATTAAGTTGGCAAATTCGATAACTTTGTTCATTATACTTCTACAGTTGACCATTAAGACCCTTATTACTGACTTTATATTTTCAGCATTAACCTCCTCCTTCCCAGTTTTACCCCAATTAGTTATTGTTTCAGAAACTTCATCTATTTCCTTAACGGCTGTGATTTTTCCCATCGTAGATCTATACAACTTACCCTCTAAAGTCATTTTAGAATCATTAGTCAGTTCATAAAACCTAATTTGGGTAGTTGATTTTCCTGGTACCTACGTAATGAGAATTTTCCTACTGGTCTGAAAATTTGTACAAATGGTGAGCAATATTATTTGAGAAAATTATAGCAGTAAAGTTGTTTTAAATGTGGGCAGATGCATACTAGTTATTATGCAAGCAATATGTATCATCGGTTGACTTTTTTGCTAATGCTTTCTAGGTTGCAGTTTACAAGAATGTAGTCAATAGCTATATAGCATGCAGAGAAACAATAATAGCATGAGACATTGAGTAATAAATGTCAATGAGCAAAGATAGCAGATACATTACACCAGAAACAAATTGTGGCACAGCCTGGGAGATTTGTTTGGTAGCTGACCTAGAGACATCAGTATTAATGTAGATTTGTGGTTGGGTTGGAATGCCACCTGGCCAGAATGACTGCTAATGAACTCAAATGTTAAATATGAGCAGAGATTGCAGTGGAATATAAACTGAAGCGTAAGGGGTTGCCTGCCATGCAAAATGTGTTAGACAATAGGTTTCAAAGCTAGAGAGCAAGATAGCTTCATTGCTCAAATGGATGATACCCTAGCTCTGCATCGTGGCAAGTGCAATGTCTATTTTGCTGCCTCGGGTGCTGTGCAAAGTACGGCCAGTAGAAAAAATAATTAATTCGGGATGAAAATGTGATTATCGCATTCCTTAGGCATTACTATTATTGAAAAAGTGTACGCGAAGCTGATTAAACAGGTAGGAAAGAAGTAATACTATGAAAATCATTGGGTGATGTGCGCAATTAGCTGATTTGTAGCAGTCGTCAGTACTGTGTGTGTGTGTGCACTTCCTTGTATGCTACACATGTTGAATTTCAAGGAGCTGTATTGGCGGAGGGTGTGATTATGTTGAAATGCAGCCTGGACCAGAATTACGACTAATATTCCATGGTGTATAGTGGATGTTGAATGAATTAGGTGGCCACCATACTGAACTCTGACCGTTATGACACCGCAGATGGCTCGAGATTTCTATTAACGCAAAGGCAGTAACGTGCGTAACCGTAAGTTTCAGTGTGGATTACACCTTTGTTACATATTTATGGGTTTCGGGTACACTTTTTCTTAAAGAATAAGTGCAAAGGAATCGGTTAGCTGTAGTTTGAACCCGAATTAACAGTTTTTTTATAGTGGCCCTACTTTGCACAGTAACTGCTGCATCTTACAGATGAAAACCTTTATTCCAGTATCACATACTTAGTGTCTCCTCTGAGATGTCACTGTTAGAACATAAAAGTAGGCATTTACCTTATTAATAACAGCATTTGGAGGGTTCTAGGGCAAAACCGCGACGGACAAAACCGCGACGGACAAAACCGCGACGGACAAAACCGCGAACGGACAAAACAGCGAACGGACAAAACCGCGAAAGGACAAAACCGCGAATACAGAAAAACCAGGAATACATAAAACCACAAGAATTCGTAGATTCTTAGCGTTACCCAGGGTGCACCACGAGGAGGTGATCTACGTAACACCCCATTATTTTTTTTATTTAAAAAAATTACACAAAAGCATGAACATTATGGAAAATAAAAATACAATATAGATGGATTATACGAAATATACATCAATAAACCATTAATAAGTTAATATAAATTGTAACAAAATACACAAGCACACTATCTAATAATCGAAATTATGAACTATACCAGAAAGAAATTTCTGTGCATCGCTACAATCATATTCACTAACTAAATTGAAAATCGACTTGGTGACTCTCGCATATGTCATTTTCTGTATTTTTCTATCTCCCCTTCCATATTGCACCAATTTAACCTCCGTCAGATTTTGCTGCTTCTTGAAAGCTTCTATGAGTTTCCAAATTGTAGGATGGCTTGATCCAAGTAATAACCGAAAAGCATTGTGCCAACCTTCGACGGAGTTGTTGGTTCTCTCTAACGAATTTTTAACATTCTGGTTTTGGTTCCAAATTTCGATTGGAAATAGTGGTTCTCGTCGTTGATTTCCTCGAAGAATACGTCCAATCCATGTATCATCAATGTAATCCAAAAGTGGAGAGAATTCCTCGTCTGCAAACTCCCTATCACAGAGTTGTTCATAAACAGAGATGACTTCTGAAACAGGAAGAAAGGCAAGTTTCTTCATCTTTGTTTGAAACGTGATGTCTTCTTTGTCATTGTAGTTTTCTTGAAATCCCGGTATTTCCTGAATTTTTCGCCAAATGCACTGTTTAAAATGGAAGAAACATCCAGTAAGTTTTACTCCAGGAAAAGCTTCTGCGAAAGCGTTCATTGCAGCTTTTTCGAAATCCAGCATTATCATTTGCAGATTCGATCCAATTTGCGGCTCTATTTCTTGTAAAATTCTAATAAGTCTTCTATATGTCTCCTCCCTTTTGTTTGGAAGTAAAGCGAAAATCGATGGTAGTGAGGCATCTTCTTTAAATCCGTGAATAATATAAAGCTGGCTGAAAATAAGTGGACAAACAGAGAACGTCCCATCGACAAAAATTGCATCTGATTCTTTCAGAGTTTCAAGTTTTTTTTCATTCCAAAAATTAATATACGATCATCTCTTGGACCACTGTCGTGCAAAAGAAAAATTTCACCGTTTATTTTTGTGTATTCTTCAGGAATTTGAAGTTCTGTTCTTGACAATGGATTCGGTGGTACTCCTCCAGATTTTTGTCTTTCTCTTCTAATTTCTCTTGCAAGTGAATCGGCGGATGGTAGTGCTCCAGAAACTTCATCGGGCATCCCTGCAAATAATGATGCAAGAACAGTTTGGGGTGCCTCTAATGTGGTTGTAGCCTTTTTCAGCATTTCAAGTCGAACCTCTTTTGCTTTTCTTTTCGCTGGTTTAGCAGAATGATTGTGTAATCCATTCGTTTCTGCAACGTTTGATTGATTTTCCAATGTAACTCTTGCTGGGCATCTTGTACTGTCATAACTGGTGCATCGCCAATATTTTGGAAGACGGTCGAGATTTACTTCTTTCCTTTCTTGCCTAAATGTATATCCTTTATAAACGAGGTGATTTTCCCCTTTGTTATTTTTTACAAACACGAGAGCCATTATTCAGGAAGATACACAATCTCTTCGGTTAACTGACCAGCACAGAATGCTTGGATCTGCCATACCGGCCTTGCCTCGGAAATGCCCGAACGTCTCCGGGTTTTGACTTTGGCTGCCGAATTTTCCATTTGCATGCGGGGATTTCTCCTGCGACGGCAACAAAAGATCGTCCAGGAAAATTGTTCGCTTGACTTGAGAAGGGTCAGTTAGGCCGAACCTACTGGAGATAAGCGGGTCTTCCCACTCACTCCATTGTGAAGGCCATTGTCACTCTTCTCAGGTATACAGAAGCCCCATTAAGCTGCATTCCCACCGCGCGTCGGGTCTAATTCTTTATTAACCTCAACCAAAACAAAATCGTCAAATGCGAAGTGATGACGCTTGACAGAATAATATTTTGGTGCATAAGAGATCAAAGAGTGAGGGGATAACTTGTAGATTATAAATTACATATACACAAAATGAGTTAGGCCCTACAATACTCCATAATAAAGTAACCCTAGCTGCGATCCACAAATCATTTAAAATTGCGTTAGGATAATATTTTGATGCATAAGAGATCAAAAAGTGAGGGGATAACTCGTAGATTTGTCCGTTTCGCGGTTTTGTCCGTTTCGCTGTTTTGTCCGTTCGCTGTTTTGTCCGTTCGCGGTTTTGTCCGTTCGCGGTTCTGTCTGCTCGGTTTTGTCCTCGCGGTTTTGTCACTTCGCGGTTTTGTCACTTCGCGGTTTTGTCCGGACACGATTTGGAGGGAGGTGGATAAATATTTCTTGCACAGCAACTTGCAGGAAACTTCCCATATTTTGAATAACTTTACTCGGTTACT
The DNA here is from genome assembly GCA_031002005.1 of Vandiemenella viatica. Classification (NCBI taxonomy): domain Eukaryota; kingdom Metazoa; phylum Arthropoda; class Insecta; order Orthoptera; family Morabidae; genus Vandiemenella; species Vandiemenella viatica. The sequence goes on along the minus strand of JARYHS010012519.1, from coordinate 173,791,561 downwards.
ATTTATTCAGTATCTGTTATTCACACACATTCTTAAATAATATTGCCGAAGGAACATGAAAACAAATTTTCAGTTCAAAAGGATAATTATTTCTGTGGTGTTTCTCATCGTGAAACCACTATGTCTGAGATTTGATGTTTTACCGGCTCTCTGATATTCATGGTGCACTCGTGAAATGGTCATAGGAGAAAATACCCACCTCATTGCTACATTAGAGATGCTGAGTCCCCTCTCTCGTGCTCCGACTATAACACCATGTTCAAACTCACTTAAATCGTGATAACCTGCCATTGTAGCAGCAGTAACCGACCTAACACCTGCGCCAGACATCTGTTGTATTATATAGGTGTTGCCGACCGCACTGCCGTACTGAGTGTTTCCATATCTTTGTGTTTGGACACACATGCCTATACCAGTTTCTTTGGCTCTTCAATGTATATTATGAAATAGTGTAATACTTTAGATTGGAATACAGTCTGAAAGGCTTTAAAGTAAAGACATCGGTACTTATTAAAGTCAAGTAAAATCACTGCAGTCCATACCTTATGCTACATATCGACTATTATTCTTTTACACGCTTGATAGACCATGATACAAATAGGTCTTGTGCAATCTGCATGAACTGATTTCATCAGAAACATTATACTCAAAGAGCAATTATAGATAAACACAGAAATTTTTTGGCGGGTGCTGTACCATGGCTTATTAAAGTCCAAATTGGATTTCAGTCATCAGTATTGTTGCTTGACAAAAAAAAAAAAAAAACAATTTATACATTATTTGAAAGAATTTAACTATGAGAAAAAGATTAAAAATGTTTGTGTTACTTTGTTATGCAATTTGGTGTGAAAGGAAATTATATCAATACAGAAATTTTATATTGTTGGTAGCTCAGCACAAAGCTTTACTTGTAACTGATTATCTGATGTGTATTGATTTATAAATAAAGACTCTTACGATTTTCATGTCAGTAACATTGTTTATGATGCCATGGAGTTCACATAAAAGTAGTAATGTATTTGTAAAAAAAAAACTCTACCATTTGGAAATGTTATGAAAGTAATTTTGAAGTTTTCTGTTATTTTATAGGTAACAATGTTGAATGTTGGGATTCCTATGCTCAATTATGAAGATCGGCTTGCAACATTTAAGAACTGGAAATTTTCAGCCAAAGCTTGCTGTTCTGCTAAGAAGGTAAATTTCCTTTGATACAAATTTTTGGCAAGCTCTTACAGTGGAAATTATATATATATATTGTTTTACAACTTTAAAGTAATCACATGGCATTCGACAGTGATATGACTTTTGCATGGCAAGTTTCATAATAAATGATCATGGAAAAAAGAACAGTACGGATTCTCCAGTTGAATTACTCAAAAACCCCAACAACAGCTAAATAACAAACTGTTTTCATCAGGTTTTAAAACAAGGGGGAGTATATATTTGAGCTATGCTAAAATAATTTAACTTTCTTTGTATTTTTATCAGAAGATTATTCATAAATTGCAATTGAGTTTGTCCTGGAACAATGGCAGGGAGAAAATGTGTACATATGTGCCATTTCTTGCCTCCTTCATGATTGTTACAAACCAAAATATTGTGAAATGTGTTTGGACCTCCTGGCTTGATCTGTGGTAAGATATGGGTAATTTTCCCCATCCTATTTTATTTTTGGTTCTTAATGGCAGTTTCATTGTCACTATTATTCACTTTCTTACAATTACTGCTATCATCTACTGATAAATTTGAAGATAATCTTGATGATTGTATGTATTAGCTTGTTAAATACAAGAATAAATTACCAAGAGAATTGATGAATAATTTACCAAAAACTTTTAAGAAATTTAAAGTTGAAATTTGTAGAGGGTAAAAGTAGGTGGGTAAAGAAAAGAGGAGAAAAGTAAATGTGTGGGGAAATTGCCACCGGAGTGTGCATCCAATGCAATTAAATTAAACTTGGATTCGTCTTTTACACTGAAATGTTTTCATAATTGAGATATATATATATATCAGTTTGACAGTTTTAAGTACCTGGTGCAAAAATGCAATTATATATCTTGTGTTTAGAACATTTTCAGATCTTCTTGTTAGTTTTTTCATTTACCTTATATTGAGGCATATTTCAAATACTATTTAACAGAAGAAATATTGCATTTTTTTAAATTTTATTATATATATATATATATTTACTATACACTTGTTGACAAAAGTTCATTTTCAATTTTATTTTTACTAGCCTAGTTCGTTATACTCATTCTTTTCTTACAGATGGCTGAAGCTGGTTTCTATTTCTGTGGACCAAAGAAATCTGATGTTGTCAGATGTTTTATTTGCCAAAAAGAACTTGATGGCTGGGAAGAAGCAGATGAACCATGGTAGGAACTGCTAAGAATGATTATTATCTTTATATATATAAAAATCTCGTGTCACGATGTTCGTCCGGGATGAACTCCAAAACTCCATAAACGATTTAGATGAAATTTGGCTTACTGTGTGTAATTTAGTCCAACTTAAAAGATAGGATAGTTTTTATCTGGATTGTAGACCTCAATATTTATTATTTGCGAAATAAATGTTCATTAAATGTTTGTCGTAGGACAATGGTTTCTAATTATTTGTAAGCCACCTAGGCTAAGCAGTCTGCTGGCTCAGTGGTTAGGATGTCTGACTCGAAATGAAAAGGTCCCCGGTTCGAGTCCCTGTCTCGGCAGGAATTTTTATAGACACTTAACCCGGCATTAACCTCCGGCGCAGCATGCTGTGTAAGGTGAAATACGCCAGGACGGTACTGTGGTTCAGATTCGACGTCAAAATGTAGGTCTTCTGTACCAGGCAGGATGGGTGGGCTAGGTAAAGGCGGCTACGACGGGCGGAATGCCCAGCCAGTAGAAACCATGTCACGATCACACGAAATTATTATTATAGTTCCATAAGTTTCTAACAGATGGCGATGTGTTAACTTATCAATACAAAACTTGGTTAGCTAGGTTGGGTAATCATCCAGTAGATCATGTTCTGTTTCAATTTATTTATGCTACTGTTTATTCCTAACAGATGGCGGTGTGTTAATTTATCGAACCATCCAGTAGATGGCGTTGTATTTCAGTTTATTTATGCTACAGTCTATTCCACACCATATGTGTGAGTTTCTTCAATTTTAATATTGTGTTATAATTATATTGTATTGTTGTTCATCGTTTGTGTGTCATTATACCTAACGATAAGGTAATTACACGCATGAATATAAAATTGAAGAAAACGTTACGATAAATTCGAATCGTGTAAGTATTTTTCGCTAGCTTATCATTTTTCATCTTCTTTTTGTTACGGTCAGCTAGAGAGCACGTGTCAATTTAAATTCCTCTCATGTTTTTTTTTTTTTTCTTTCTTCCTCCCCAGTACTCTTTCATTATTGCACTCCTCTCTACCTTTGAATCCTGCAATATTCAAAGTCTGATATAGAAAAAAAAATTCTTTCCAAACAGTTCACTGGTATTTCGTTTCACATCTTTCTAAATCTCTTGAAAGCCTGGTGTCATCCATGCTATAAATGTATCCAAAAAAATATCATTCTTCTTTTTCTGTTATTTTTTCAATGTTGTTATATATTTCCTCATTAGTTCTTAACTTCCATTTTACTGTATTTTCAATGGACCCAAAAATTCCGGTTTCACCACTGTATTGTCGTATCTTATTTTAAGGCTTTCAGAAGGGCACTTTTTGTTGTAATTCAAATATTTTTCAGTGAAATGTCGCCAAAGAATCTAACCTCGACAATGCATGTAGCAGAGAGGCACAACGAGAGAGCTCATCAGTCAGCAACACAAATCACAGCAAGTAAGGAAGTTCAAAGAATCAGGACAGCTGTGCGTCGTATGCAAGAATCTCAAGAACAGAGTGATAAAACAAATAAAGTTACTTCAATGAAGTACTACGCCCCCCTATTGATGGTTAGACGTAATTAGGAAAACTATATCCTTCGATATCGTCAACTGTGCCATCAACACGTCGTGGATATGTACGCAAAGATTGAAAACAAGCATTTGCGATTTATTCGATACAACCATGCTAAATTACGATCGGACGAATACATCCTCTTACGGGATACTGTTATCGGCAATATTTATGAAAATTTAAATGCCAATGATATCGATAATGCATTTATTTTACCTTCAAGCTACATCGGCAGTCCACAGAACATGCAGGAATATATACAAGATGAGATGACTTACGTACGTCATTATGGTCGTCCAGATTTGTTTATTACATTTACATATAATCCGAATTGGGAGGAAATACAAACTTGGCTATTACCAGGCCATCAGTCAATGCATTGTCATGATGTCACGGCACGTGTGTTCAAACAAAAATTAAAATCATTGATTGATTTAATCGTAAAACATTCGGTTTTCTGTAACACACGTTGCTATCTGTATTTGATTGAGAGGCAAAAGCGAGGTTTGCCTCATTCTCACATTTTGATTTGGCTTGAAGTTAAAATCCGTACTTGAGCCACTAAAAACGACAAACTGAATTTTTCATATTGTGTCAAAAATCTGATGTGTTCCGCCAATTCGCATAAACATTATTATATACCGATGTTCCAAGCTATTTTTCATGGAACAAATTAGGTAAAAAATGGTAGCCACGTAAACAAAGGGAACCACATCCTTCGATCGCAGGCATATTCAAAGCCAAGACATTAGGACGACTTTACACAGTGCATCTAAAACAACGTGAATGTTTCTTTCAGCGTTTGTTATTGGTGAATGTTCCCGGCCCAGCTTCTTTCGAATTTTTACGAACTGTTAATGGTCGAGTGTTCAATACATCTCAAGATGCATGTCACGAGTTGCAGCTGCTGGTAGACGACAATCATTGGGACTTGACACTTGCTGATGCAGCATTGACAGCCACGCCGAATAGTATTCGTCAAACAGTTTGCAATTATTTTGACAACATGTTATCCAACACAATCTTCGAGTTTGTGGGAAAAATATAAAAACAGTATGACTGAGGATACACTACACTGAGTTAAATAAAAAAAAAACAATGTCCAAATCTAGATTTCTCACCAGAGATGTATAATGATTAATGAAGCATTAGTGTTAGTCGAAGATTCATATATTTTAATTTCATATTTGCCACTTAATCATTGTTGTATGCCGTCACCTGAACGACCAACAATTATTGCGAATAATGAGCCATTACTGACAGCAGAACAAAAAAATATTTATAATCGGATTATGCTGACTGTTGATGCTGAACAAGGCGGGTTTTTTTTTTTTCTTGGACGCGCCAGGTAGAACTGGTAAGACATATTTAATATCGCTGATCCTTGCGAAGGTACAGCCGCAACAGAAAATTGCATTGGCAATTGCATCATCAGGCATTGCTGCCACTTTTTTAGATGTTGGGTGAACTGCACTTTCAGCATTTAAGGTGCCACTAGACATTCATAACAAACCAAACGCAATGTGTAAACATCAAAAAGAAAAGTGGAATGGCTGCTGTGTTGCAAAAGAGTTTAATTATAATTTGGGATGAGTGTACTATGGCTCATAAACATTCACTCGATGCATTTCATAGAACTGTGCAAGATTTGAAAGGTAATGATAAACTTTTCGGTGGTACTGTCCTACTACTGTCTGGTGGCTTGCGACAGACATTACCAGTGATTCCTCGCTCTACTTTTGCCGATGAGATTAAGGCATGTTTAAAACAATCGTTTTTATGGCAGAATGTCGAAACACTTTGATTGACCATGAACATGCGAGTACAGTTGCAAAATGATCCATCAGCACAAGTATTTTGTAAGCAATTGCTGGATATTGGAAAAGGTGAAATAGAACTGCATAGAAATACACAATACATTAAATTGCCAGACAAATTCTGCACTTTTGTTCACTCAAAAATGATCTATATCAGCGTGTGTTCTTGGATATATCAAATAATTACTCAGATCATAATTGAATCAGTAATCGTGCCAGTTTGGCAGCCAAAAATGTTGATGTCAACGAAATTAACTTCCAGATACAACAATTGTTGCCAGGTGATCTGATGTCTTTTAAATCAATAGATACTATTGTAGATGAAAATTAAGCCGTAAATTTTCCAAATGAGTTTTTAATCTCTTTGAATATAACAGTAATGTTGCCACACAATCTCCGCTTAAAGATTCGTTCACCGATTATTCTTCTTCGTAATTTGAATACCACCTAGATTATGCAATGGTACACGTTTTGGTGATCAAAAGGATCACCGAGAATGTTCTTGAAGAAACTATTTTGACTGGAATGTTTAAAGGAGAAATCGTCCTGTTGCCACGTATTCCAGTGATGCAGTCAGAATATCCAAGACCATTTAAAAGGCTTCAATTTCCAATTCGTCTGGCTTTTGCTATGAAAATAAATAAGTCATAAGGCCAAACAATGTCCGTTTGCGGCTTGAATTTGGAAAATACGTGGTTCTCCCATGGGCAACTATGTCTCCTGCTCACGAGTAGGGAAACCATTAAATCTATTTGTATTAGCAAAAGACAGGCTAACTAAAAATATGGTGCACCAATTAGCGCTTAGATAAATTAAAATTATAAATTGTAATAATTAAAATAATGAAAATAATTGTAATTTTTTTTAAAAAATCAACTTCATAGGCCTCATTTATAAAACTGAAATTTCAGTTTATATAAATAAATAAAAATAATTTATTTATTTTATAAATATCAATTTTTATATAATTTCAATTAAGTAATTTATAATAAAATGTAAATTAATTTTTTTTATGATCGTTTGTCCTTAATTTCAACTCTCCGTAACTCTTTACCAATTACATTTGAATTTCCAAATCGACTACAATGTTTTTGTCTTTATTAGTGAATATTAATTTGACTACTTTAGGAAGTATAGAATAACATTAATCCAACGTACTATAATTACTAAGTCACAGCAACGCGTGACAGGGTCAGCTAGTGTTATACTAATTTTCTAAAAGTTGCAGCTGCAACAGCTGTACACCTAAAGGTTGTGTTCTGATTCAGAGTTAAAGGAAAACTAAAATAATACATTGGCTAGAGGTAATAGGACAAAACATATTTGTGTATCAGAAGTTTGCTCTCTGAACAGTGTTTCAGGAAAGCATCTTTCTAGCATTGGGATATTCAAAATAGGTTTGAAATCTATATTCTGTCAGATGTCATAGCTGTGACTGTAAAGTATGGCCATAATAAACTTCATACTGATATTTAGTTATTTATTTCATATGGCAAAAGAAATACAAAAACAGTACAGTAGAACTCCAATTATCCAAACTCCGACTATCCAAATCGCTGATTATCCGAATCACTTAAAAGTAGTCACATTAAGACGTGCGTAGAACAATTTGAAAGGCATATCAACTGAAGAAGAGAAGAAAAATGAAAAAAGTTCAAGAAAAGGAAAGGGAAGAGAGAGGAGAAGATGGGGATGACGTGTCACTTGAGGAATTCAGAAACTTTTTTTGAAAATTCCTGGATGTTGAGAAGTTAATGCTGGAGATGTAGGAGAGTGGTTGGTGTGTGATTTGTCAGACCCTGGGTAAGAAATTCTAAATGATGATGAACTTATTGAAAGCGGGAGAGAAGAAAGTGTCAAGGAAGAAGATAATATCAATGTCGAAGTTGAAGTAGACACGGGACCAGCAATCAAGCATTTGCTGGCCTTAAAACTGCGTTGAAGTGGATGGAGCGTCAGCCCGAGTGTGACCACATGCTGCCCGAAAATGGATGAATGCAGTCAAACAACTTACTTTGACCGAGATGTTCAGCAAGCAATGACTTTTCTTTACAGTACGGTACATACACACTGTACTAATGTACAGCACTTGTAAGTGCATTTAACATGTAAAAGTCTTGCCTTTTAATTTCATTAATTAAAAACTCTTTTTCTTTCAAAATAGTTTTTTTCTCCCATTTTCAGCATACATACAGTAATTAATTAAAATAGATCCTTTTGGGGGGAAAAAATCCAATTATCCGAACGGGGTCCGGTCCCAACTGATTTGGATAATTGGAGGTCTACTGTAGTTACATTGAATTACAATAAATAGAACTAAACATGGATGTTACTACATACTGATGTCCATCAATTGCAGCCATTCAATTGCTTCTATGGTTGCTTCGTGAATATGATGCATTGTACCACTGAATCTCCTAAGAGTTCATTCCATCGCGATGTGGTGAATGGTTTGCTGGTATTTACCGCAGTCACAAGAAGGGTTCTCTATCATTCCCCACTTTTCATCCAGTAGTTGCATCTACCAAGGCCTGTTGTCTCTCGGTTCAGTGCCGTCCAGGTTTTCCTAGGAAGGTTGAATCCAGGAGGCTGTTATGTAGTGTCTTGGATTGGCACATGTTTCTCAGGGTTGGAGTTGATCCACTCAGTGCACCGTGCTTCACCTATGTTGAAGTCATTTTGGACCAGCTCTTGACCAAACTTCCATGTTGAATACCTAGCTTTTAGTCTATTTGGAGCTTAATGTTTGCAGTCCTGATGAACTGGAAAGTTTGGATATCTTAAGCATTTCTGCCATTCCTTTTTTTAAAGCCAATTGCCCTCAGAGACTTGGTTGGGTGATGTTAGAGAGTGCAGGCAACCAGTCTGTAGGTGTAGTTTTACAGTTCCAGATATTGTTCTCATTGTGTCATTTAATTGAATGTCAATTTTTTTGTATGACTGCTATTTAACCATACTGGACTGCAGTATTAAGCAGTTGAGTATACCAGAGCAAGAGCTGATGTTCTGAAAGCTGCTGTATGTGCTCCCCAACTCATTCCTGAAAGTTTGTGAAGGATGTTATTTTGAGTTTTTACTTTTGCTGCTGTTTTATTGATATGTTCCTTATGACCGGTCAAGAACCACACCTAGATATTTTGGATGAGGATTGTACTTCAGTAATTAGTCTCTGAATTTTATTGAGGTATATAGTGGGCTTTTCTATTTTTTTAGGTGAAAAAAGCTGACCTCTGTCTTATTTACATTTAGTTTCAGGCGCCAAGTGTTGAAGTACTCATTCAGTTTGTAAAGGTCAGTTGCGAGGATTTCTTCAGATGTTTTGAAGTCACTAGATTGTACTGACATGGATATGTCATCAGCATATATAAACTTCTTAGAAGTAGTGGATGGCAAATCTGCGGTGTAGATGTTGAAAAGTAGTGGAGCAAGGACGGATCGTTGTGGTAGCCCATTTTTTAATCTGTATGATTTGTTTCTGTTCTTATTTAGGTGAACCTCAATCATTCAATTGCATAGCATGTCATTCAACAGAGAGGGTAATCCTCAGGAATTTCAGGATCATTCCCTTTCTCCAGACTGTCTTTTGCTGCAGTCAAATCTACAAACACTGCCAAGGTCTTTTTCTGATCTTGGAATCCCTATGTTGGTCAGCGCCATTATTTGGTTGCAGCAACTATCCTGCCTGCTCAGTTGGTATGTAGTCAAGGATTTTTTCTGAGATCCTGTTGTAGATGGTTCTTTTGAACAGCTTGTAGCATGAACTCAGAAGGGCTATGGGTCTATAATCTTCTGGGCTGCAGCCAGTTTTGCCTGGTTTCAGTATAGCTATTACCTTGGTTCTTTTAAGGAGGTTTGGGACTTTACCACATTGTAGGATATTGCTGAAAAATTTGGCAATCCAATCTAATTTTCGCAGACCACAATATTTTAGAAATTCTGGGAATATTCCATGTATCTCTGCAGCCTTACCAGATTTTATTTCTTTCAGTGCCATCGAAATCTCTTGAGACTGTGAAATTTACTGCGGATTGAGAGTTCCTGTTGGTTTGAAGTAATCTGAGCTTCAGTTCATTTCGGATTTCTTTAGACTTGTTGCTTAAAGTATTAGTTGGTTTTCTAGTTAGGTTAACAATTCTCTGTGCTACTTGATCTGGTTTTATCTTTGAGCTCTCGGTAGTGGTATCTACAGCGTTACTTCCTAGTTTGTGCAGAAGCAACCACGCTTTTCTACTTGAATGCTGGAAATTGACATTTAGCATTAATTCTTCCCATTTCTTTTTCCTCACTGAGTCTAAAGAGCGTTGGAGTTCATCTGCAATCCCTGTACAGCTCGTCACATTTCAGGCTTCTGATATTACTACAAGCCGTAAGTTGGTATGTGAATAAAAAAAGCTTTCCCAACTTTAAATAGTTATTTATGATATACAGAGTTTCTGTTCCCAGTACATACAAAACAAGGCTCAAAAGAAAGTATGGAACAATAGCCTTTCTGTTTTTTGTGAACCCCTGAAGTAGTCTTAAATTTTTGCTCAGTTTTTAGTATTTTTTAATTTTTTCTGAAAAAACTTATTTTAATTTTTTTATTATTATTTAATCACTTTCCTCACAAAATTACTATGTACATTTTGTCTCTATACCACATAAAAAAATTTAATAATATAACAGTTACATCTGTCTGAACTTAACCCTTTGACTGCTGTAGACGTGTATACACGCGCCGCCTCGCTGCCCTGTCTGTGCTCCAGACGTGTATACACGCGCGGCCTTGCCGCCCTGTCTGTGCTCCAGACGTGTATACACGCTAGCCTCTTAGAGACCTCGTCATGTAGCCATATTTCCACCCAGGGTGGTTAGTTTTTTTCCTTATTCGACACTTGAGCGTTGGCAGCTGCGATCTAATTTGTGTTTCTCTTTTCCTTTTAGTTTTCGCTGAGAAAATGGCACGCCGTCGTGTTTGTACAATGGAAGAAATCATGGAGATTCTTATTAGAAGTGACAATGAATATGATGTCATTGATATGGATCACAGTGATGACCCTTCGACAGGATCTCGAAATAATAGTACTAAGCCGTGTACATCAGCTAGTGAAAAATGACCATTTGTCTCCACAAGTGAAAATTCTTCAGAGAGACGAAAAATGCCAGTTGCAGAGTTTCATCTGTCTCTGGTAAGGGGCATCCATACAATACGTGAGGTGTTTTTCCGGATTTCTGTACCCCCCCCCCCCTCTTGTGAGACCTGGTTCGCGTGAGACCCCCCCCCCCCTCCCTCCCTTAGAAATTGCCCTCACAAATTTTTGAGCCCTTTATTTTTTTAGGTCTCAACCTTCCAAAGCTACACTTTTCGAGGAAATACCCCCCTTAAAATCTACTTTTGCGTCATTTGAAGACCCTTTTTTTTTTTAGCTCTACAGTCCAACAAGACCTCCCTCTCCCCCTTGGTAAGATTTCGCCGGAACCCTCCCCCCCCTATTTCACTTCACGTAATTTATGGACGCCTCTTGTTGAAGCATATACCAAGAATGAATCTAGCAATTGAAGATGCTCTGATAAAGAATATCGTCAAGGATATACTGGGAAACATTTTCCAAATGTCATTCATATTGAAAATTCAAAAAAGAGCACGCCAGTGCGTATATGCGCTGAATGTTCGAAACAGAAAGTACGTTGAGAAACCAATGCAGAACATGTAATGTACCACTGTGTGTTATACCATTTTTCAAGGCTTATCACACAAAAAGAATAATTAACCATGTGTAACTGCAGAGTAATAATTATATTACATTTATACACGACTAAAACTAAACAAAATATAAAAACATATTTTTAACTTGCCAGTGGCGGTCCATAGCCGGGTCAAAAAGGTTGGAAAATATGTGCAGATTTTGTGAAAGGTATTCGGAAAAGTATTCTTTCCAGATAAATTACTACGCTCGCAAACAAAAAACATTTCAGTTGCTGTAATATCTACTTAGTATATGAAGTACCGCATGTTTGCTTACGCAGACATTCACTTTTAGAGGAGTTTTAAACTGAAAAACTTTAGATGTTATATTAACAGCATTTATTTTGTAACTGGGGTTTCAAATCGCCGAGCGACAGCAGAAGAACGTCACACATAACGCTCTAGACATATTCAGTACACAGCGGTCCGGTCGAATGCGGCATTCCAGCGCAGGTAAACAGCTTAGGCGTAAACAAAGGAGCACTCGGCGAGAGCTCGGCCGGGCGAACCGTAGCAGTTAAAGGGTTAATATCTAAAAATGCTTGATTAAGGAATATCACCTTCCTTATTTTCAATTTGTTGGTTTGACTAGCCTTATCAACACGTGTTATAAATAACTATTTAATATTGTCATGTAGACAATCAGCAAGTAAATTTACTTTCAGTCCACACTTTTCATCAACTAACAGCTTGACCTAGACTGAATGTTTTTTTTTTTAAACTGAAAACTGGCCTATCAAATTCCATCACTATTCTAGGTTGTTATTTAGATAATTAGCAGATAAATTTTCTTTCAGTCTGCATATGTGCTGAATCTTTTATCTAGTTTAGCTGGAAAATTGTGGAATCTTTTTAAACACAGCTTTTAAAAATTTTACTAATCATTTTGTGGGCATTGATTTAGTCAAAAGTGGTCGTTTAAAAAGATGTGTAATATGTAAGAGTTTATATGGAAAGGATACTCACAATTCATCCAAATGGAGAAGGGTAGCAGCAACAAAAATAATCCACAAAAATGAAATTTCGGGTCATACCTTTTTCCAAGAAAATAGAAAAATATTACTGAGCTTGTACAAGCACCTACTAGTAACACATAGGTTGGAATTGACCTTTTGAAGTGGAAAGGGAGGGGGAGAAGCAATATCATCATCAAAAATATTAATTTCAGGAAAAAATTAATCATAATAGAAAATAGGGGTCATGTAAAAGGGGATGATGTTCGCATTAAAAAAAAAAAATAAGGACCAAATAATAATCATAAAAATCAAATAAGGTATATGCATACAAGTGATGGGTATATTAGAGCAATGTTTCTCAAACTGTTTAGCTCCATGTACCCCTATTGCAACCTTTATTTAAAAAAAAAGGCTCAACAATGAGCAATATATTCACCATGTGCCATGTTATACGCATGAGATAGCCTGTTCGGCATTACGCAAATCTTGTCACGAACCCCCTACGATCAACTGGTGAACCCCCTAGGGGTTCGAATACCCCACTTTGAAAAATGCTGTTTTAGGGAAATGAAGGCAGGTATTATCTGATATTGAGGCCCAAGGGTTGTCTGGTCTCCATAATGTGTTGGTAGGCCAATTTCCACAGAGTTTGGATTGAGAAATAGTACCTGAAAGTACTCTAATGACTCTGAATGTGGTACAGTATTGGAGTCTCAAATTCACAAGCTGATGTAGGGAGCAATAGGTGTGGGAGTAAACTGTTTGACTGTGACATTCATTCTGATGGATAACACATTTGTGGTGAAGATAACAAGTACTTTGGCAGTGAAGGGAGATGAATTGATATATGAGATGTGATGTGGTACAAGTGGCGTGGCCTATAACAGGGATACAACAGGTTGTTGTGGGTGGATCGATATTGTAATCAGGCCTATTATAAGGGAAGGAGCCATAGGGTGGTTTAGAAGCATGAAGGTGTTAGTATTTATGCACACGTTTTTTTTTTTTTTTTTTTTTTTTTTTTTTTTTTTTTTTTTTTTTAGGTTAGGTGGCCTGCTGTAGGTGACACGGAGTGTGGTGGGAAGGATAGAATTCGATGCATTTCCGGAAAAGATCTGTGACAGTCGTAGCCATGTTGGAGAACCTGATTTAGTGATTCTATGCCAAGAGAAAAGTGGGTGAGAAAAAACAGGGTTATGGTTGGCTTTGAGTTGTATATGTCAGTGTGGTGTACAAGTTTTGGCTTGAGATATCTGTTTGTGAGCCAATTCTGAAGGATGATTACAGTATAAGCACTTGGGTCAGTTGCTGGAGTAAAGCATAAAGGATTTTTGGTCAGAGCAGATGCTTTAGCCACAGATTGCTTGACTATAGGCGAGGGAGCAGATTCGTTGGTGAATATACAAAATTCTTTCATCTACTAATGCAATGAAATCATTCATCCACAAGTCACAATGACAGGAGAGATAAGATTAGGGAAATAAGATGCCTTACTGATGCTTATATGTATTCTTTCTTTCCTTGGGCTATTCACGATTGGAATTCCCAGAGTTAGTTTTGGTGCAAAGCACCTTCTGCCAACCATAATATTTGTGAATTGCAGAGTATGGATGTAAATGGATGGCAGCTATCAAAGTGGAGATATTGTAGGTTTTTGGGTTTGATGTGGACAAAAGTGTGTGTAAGTGGCCATTGTATATAGAGGTGACTGCATTCAGGAAGATGGTATGAAAGTAGCACCAGGTGAAGTTTAGGAAGTTTCACCTTGGGTCCAGATCATAAAGATGTTATCTATATACCTAAACCACATGGTGAGTTGTAAGGTAACTTTTTGAAGAAAACATTCCTCTAATTTGCCCATAAAAAGAGTGGCATGAGAGGGTGTGATGCATGTGCCCCTGGCAGTGCCTCGTATCTGATAGTAGATCTGGGATTGCAAGGTAAAGAAATGTTTGGTTAGGATGAAGTGAGGAAGCAGTACTAGTGAGAGTATGTGGAGGGTGCCTGTCAAGGTAGTATGAGTTTTGAATGCTTATCATTCACACGGTGTAGTTCTCACACAATTTTCCTTTCAGGGAAGAACACCTGAGCCATCAATCAACTTGCTTCTTTGCCCAGAAAAAGAAGGTAGAAACGCAGTACACGATACCAGAGTTCATTGAACTTGTTAAGGACTATGCAATAAGGAAACTGGTAAGCTCTTTCTGTCTTTCTTAAACATGTTCTCTAACTACACTGTTCAACAAAAAGAAGTAATTAATTTGTTTCTTGACCAAAATTAGCAATTTAGATTGTTTGTAGTGTAAGAAAATAGAATATGTCCTTTGTGATATTTTTAGCTCTAATATAGATTCTATGCATGGCATATACAAGCTTACAAATTTTATCACAAGTTACAGACACTATCAATTTTACAGAGATAATGTTAATAAATGTTAGTACTGCTAAAGGTTTGTATGAGTTATGGAGGATTATTCATGCTTCTGAACATTTCTCTTGGTTTGCTGCTTGTACACTTGCTTTAGATCATCTCATACAGTCGACCAGTAATAGTTAGTTGGTATCAACACAACCCACCTGTGCTGGTCTCTTTCCTTCATTGCTGCAATATCCTGGTGAAACCTTTCCTCTTGTTCATCAATTAAGTCCCCACAATTGTCAGGGAAGAAATTGAGATGAGAGGGAGAAAGTGAATCTTTAGAGATGGTATGTTTCTAGGAGTCCATTTATATTTTGAGCATAGTTTTGTGATCTTGTTTTACCTGAAAATCCTTGGCAGTATTTTTTTAAAAAAAAACCTCCCCCTAACAACTTTCTCATTGATTTTGATAGCCTTTTTTTAAGTTTTCATCTGTCAGCAGTTTTTTGATCTATTGACCAATATATATACTTTCTTTTCCTTTAAGGTCACTTAGTTTAGGAAATCTTCCTCTCAGATATTTGAGTGCTTCAACCTCTCTATCCAACCTAGTTTGCTGTGTAAAAAAGGCAGAACAGTTTTGCTTTGATCAACCATGGATTTGCTTCTGACATTTTTCTCTCCAGGAACTGGTTTTCTTTTTAACCACTTTTTTTTTTTTTTTTTTTTTTTTTTAGTGGAACTTCTTCGTAAAACTGTCCCATTCATACAAAAATCAATATTTTGTGTACTCTATATGCCCAGAATTAAAGCTACAACTTTTAAATCCCCACAGGTGTGCCATTTGTGGTCTTCATATCAATTTTATCCAAAAGTAATTGAAAATGTTCATACAAGTGTTTCATATCAACTGCATAGCCCAAACAGTATGAGACAGAATATTGCCATTATCAACCAACACAGCATTCAAGCATATCTTTGATGAGTCTGTGAACAGTCCCAAATTGTGTGGGCTATATTCTAAAAGCAAAGAATTGTTATCATTTTTTAAATATGGCATCAAATCTTTTTGTCTGTGTCTTTAACAACTTACATTGACTTCATACTGTAATAGATTTTTAGGGTTTTAAATATGCTGAAAACATGTATTTAGAATGAAAAGTTTTTATTTTGTATGAAAGAAAAATTCATTAAACTAATTAACAAAATTTAGCTGACAGTAGTTAGCCACAGAGTAGTAACAGTTACTGTTTATAGGTTTGCCACAGAGCACAAATTATACAGCAACAAAGATATTGCTATTATTATTCAAGGCTGCTCAAATTCAATTAATAGAAACAAATCATATTTTAACACTCCTACCGAATTAGAGCCTTCTTCAAACAATTTTAAACTATTTATGAAATGCTCTCGAGTAACTAGCAGAGCTAAGTAAGTGTGATTATACTTCCTTAACTCGGCTAGTTACTCGAGAGCATTTCATAAATTCTCAACACCGATAGAAACTTTGTTCTTATGTACTTATAAACTACTTAAATTAAAAATAAATATATGTATTTACTTAACACAAAATTTAACATTTGACATTCCAGGTTTGTGACTCATGGAATGAAGTTTTTCTTTAGACAATTCTTTTGTGAACATATCAGTATACAGATCATTTGTAGGACATAATTTAAACTAATTTTCAGAGTACTTTTCTTGGATAAAGTTGTACTTGATATCAATATCCTTACATCGTTTATGAAAATAATTATTTTTAATTACATGTGTTGAATTTTCATTGTGCACACAGAATTTTGTTTATATTCACTTATATCACTTGTTTCCATCATATGGCTTCTTTTGTAGCTGCACAGGCTGCCATAAATTCAGCTTCCTTTATACACAAGGCTACAGTTTGTCGACACTGAGTTGACCAAGTAATAGCTGCTCCATTTTTAAGACTTACATACCCAATTATGGATCATCTTGTCTCAATTAAGCCTGTACTGTCTGGACTAGATAAGTAACACAATCTATAATTCTTATTTTCTTCCAAGTAAGATTTTCTTAATGGCAATCCAGTGAGAGTCATTATAAGAATGTTGGAATTGACTCACGTTTCCTCTGGCAGTGGTCAAGTTGAAGCTATGTTGATGAAGTAAACAGCAGTGTGTATAGCTTCAATAGATTAACACTGATTAACAAACATTTTGCTCTCTCCTCTAACATCTGGTTCATTCATTCAGCAACACCATTTTGTTCTCGAGTATATGGTATAGTACAGGGCCGCATTTAAGCAAAAAAGGTCGCTCATAAATTTTTTAGGTCGAATTTCGAAATTTAATCATCCAGCCACTGGCGACAGGGGGCCCGCACCACATGTATAGCCTAGAGGCCCACAGAGCCCCAAATGCGGCCCTGTATAGTACTTTGATAGATTATTCCAGCGCTGTATAAGGATTGAGTAAAACTGTTGTTGACATATTCAAGGCAGTTGTTTGAGCATAGTTGTTTTATGTTACATTCTAATTGATTTTCAACTTGCATTTTGAAATATTTTAAATATTCTGAAAAAAAATAAACAAATATCTTTGAATAGTCAGCAATGAATGTCTTAAAATATTTAACACCTCCTAATGACATGTTTTCCATTTGAACACAGATGTCGGAGTGTACCAGCTCAAGTGATTTTGTAGCTTTTAATCCATTGTATTTTAGATGTAACCGGTTTTGTTTTTCTTCTAAGTAGGATGTACAAACTAATCTGCCTGCTTTCTTGAACAATTTTATACCTTCTGCATTTCTACTACTTTCTCCAGATCATTGAAATCCAGTTGAGCACCAATCCCCTGGTGACAGCATGTTCGAGTTGTACTATGCCCTAACTTGGTGTGTCTGCTTATGACCTTAATTTTGTAGTTAGCTTACATGTTTGACTTAATTTGGGGTCTTGATCCTGATTTATGACATTCCCATCTAGTTTTTCTCTATTGCTTCTTTAATGGCTCTTTCCAAAAAATTATCCATGTGGCACAGGCATAACATTTTTGCTAATAATGTTTCATGCACATTGTCAATAACATGTTCAGCCATTGCAAATTTTTCCATCTGTACAAGTTTAAAATATCTAATGTGTTCATTGTGACTTCCTTGTATTGTTCTTAAAGTTTATCCTGTATATTTGTTGGTACCAGATTCACAAGGTGCTAACTTGAGAAGTTTTCTCTAAGTGTTGCCACCGCGTAAGTGTTCACAGTTGACTTTCCTTGCTATTCACACACGTCCCAGTGGTGATTCGTGTGTGTAAAGCAGTTCTGCTAAGCTTCTTTTGAAATGTTATCCAACGTCTGTGGTGAAATTATTTAAAGTCAGCCATAGTGGCATCATTTCGGCACATTTCAACAATTTTTGAGAACAACACAGAGAAGCAGGTCTGTGAAGTAGGGAGGCTGGGGCAGGACGATCATCTGACTTGCCCACATAACTGGTGAATCGGTAAATCTGTGAGATCAGATGCATAGTCATGGCCTAGTTTGTTCTCTATGTATGAATTTTTCCTGCAACATCTTCTGAAAACTCTTGACAGTCTGACTACACCTTTCATGCACCAGATCATCGATATTAACAATCCAAAAGAATAGGTTACTTGTAAGGTTATAACAAAAGCAGTGCTGCCAATCACAGGTCCTTAAGGTATGATTGAAGATGTTATTTTCTGAACAGATGTCATATTTTAGGATATTTTTGTATCATGTTTTGGTTAAGTTGCACATTCAGATGTATGCAGATAGTTTAAAGTGTGTTGACATGTATAGCTAGTGTTAGGCTCTTTGAATGGCCTAGTGATTACTGTAACTGGTATTCAAGCTATTATCATATGATGCCAAATGTTTCTCCAGTGAGAAGTAAAATTAAACATCTTTTAGTTTCTATTTTCCCAGTCCTAGTTTCCTTATTTATTTAAAACCTTCTACCAACTGTACAATTGTTAATAATTATACCTTCACAGATCCCATTTTTAAATGGAATATATACAGAATTATTGGAAACTCATGTCATCAACTTTAATCACTGGGAGTAATAGAGGATAGTTAATAAATATTGCTTGCCAAAATATGGAAAGACAACATTGAAGAACCGGAAGTAGTCACGGTAATTTGACGCAGTTAGAGGCGGCAGGTTCCAGAAAGGGGCGGCAGGCAATTCATGATGCTCCAGTCCAACAGGGGCAGTAAAATAAGTTCATAGTTTTTGTCCCGGATCGGAAAATTCCTAGATGTGTCACTGCTATAGTGGGGTGAGGCCGGCCAGTCGTATTTGTCCAGGGTTCAAAATTTAGAAATATGTCCCTGATTGCAGGTATTCACAACATGGACTTTTAGAACATTGGAATAGTTCCATTGCAGGTGTGCATCTCGTGTGTGGCTGCTAGCTGCAGTGGAAGGCAATAATTTGATCATGAAATGTTTCTTCAAAGGAAATAGTTGAGGCATAAAACACATGAATTGTTTGCTTTCTCATAGTGGGTCATTCCATATTAGCAGGCAGGATAAAGTAGGAAATAATCCCATCATATTCAAAACTATCATTGTGAATGGTTACATATGCAACAAACACACAGATTTCTGACATTCCATGCTGTAGCTTGTTTATACTGAAGTTTACAGTGTTTTTAGTTAAATATTTATTTTAATATGTTCTTCCACTACTTGATATTTTATTGACTTAAGTCTGGTGTAATATCGTAGCATCTGCTAACGCCTTAATTTTAAGGAAGGAATGCTATGAAATCTCTGTTCAGGCTACCTCATATTTGTGTTAATTTCAAGTGTATGCTGTATTACTTAATGTAATTAACAGAAAGTATATATAGCTAGTCTATTCTATATATCTGAGTTCTTACTCGCCAGTTTACAGTGGTATAAGTGATGATACATGCCATATGTTTTGAATATATAAATAAATATACAATTCTTTAAAAAAAAAAATTACAGAATTCAAGCATATTTTTATAATTGTTATTATTATCATTTTATTGCTGAAACAGACTGTGAAAGTTTGAAATTATGTTGTTGCGACTGTGTTTTTGTGCTGTTTGATAACTTTTATTTTTGTTTTGTTTAGAGAATGGCTGAAGAGCATCATCTAAAAGAACTGGACACTGCTTTATTTATTGCAGAGAAAAAAATTAGTAAAATGATTAACTAGCATCAGCTCCTCAGATTTTTGTCTTCTGAACTATTTTGTAGCTTTCTTTTTTTCTACAGTTTTTACTCAAAATTTTTATAAGATACTTATTTAATTTTTTAGAGCACGTTGGTCTTGCTTGTTATGTTTTCTTTTTTTAAGAATAAAAAACTATGCCAGGTAACTAATAATAAGTAGTTACTGACAATCTGTGTCGAATTTAGTGCTTTTTTAGAAACTGAAAATATTATAGCTACCTTTTTTAATTATTTAAAACTGAAAATTTAACATAATTTATCAAAAAAACGAGTTTTATTTTTAAAAAAATAGGCTAGCTCATAAGTGCAGTGAAAATTGTAATGATTATTAAAACAAACAAAACTTGTGTATTTGTTATAAATAAACAATTCTATGTTCATTGTAAATATGTTCTGTAATAAATACTTTTATATAATACTAAAGTGATGGTAGAAAAGTAATAATTGAAGGGATTACCATTTCTGTGTGGAATTTGTGAAATAATTTTACAACCCTTTTTTATCTTTGTGTGGTTGATCAAGACAATTTCAAATGAAGTACCCAAGAGAATTGCCAATAATGGAATAAGTAGTAGATTTAATCAGAATAATGAACCCCATATGTTTCACAGAGATAAATGAGAAATTGAGAAAAATTGGTCTGTGACAAATATATGCTCTAAGCTTAAAAAAATCTTAAGTATCTGCTGTGGTTAATACTTATCTTTTTGCCTGTTTTAAACATATTCTAGTTGTATCTATAAACCGCATGCATGATACTCAGTCACAGTTGCAACTTTTCATTTGTTCTGTATATGATTGTTAATCACAAGAGCAGCAAAAACATTATTTTACAGTTCTAAAATGGAAAGTATACAGAAAAGGCAGAAGCAGGAAAATTGCAAACATAAAAAAAAAATACAGTAAAACATAATGGATTTACCATAGGCACTTTCACCTTAACATATTTATTATCAGCCTGAGTACAGGAAAGGGCAGATTTTTTTATTTGACTGTTAGTTTTTACCTGCATTCCGCTTTAGTAAATAATGGTATTACATTCTGTATCCTTTCAATTTTCAATATTGTAATTATCGGACAAGTTTACCTCGAATAAATGCTTTGATTTGAAGTATGTGTTTCAATTCAAATGCCCTCGAGTATGATCCTAAGTTGCTAAGGATTACTCCCATCAGTTTCAGGCAGAACTGGAAGTGAGCCCTTACTAGTTTAAGTAAAACCAGATTCCCATAATTGGTTTAATTGACATCATTCCTTGGCACTTGATCTTTTATTCACTTCCAGTCTATCTATAATCCATCAATTATTGGTAATTATGGTCACTAGATGGTTTCTACTTCCACCAAAGTCTCCTCATTGTAATTAATTTGATGGTTGCAATTAACTATGAAAAATGAGTCTCTGAGTAAAGAACAGCTTCTTTAATTATTTTTACAAAGACTTGTGTACATCAAAACTTATTTTCACCAAAGAATAAACAACCATCCTTGTCATCAGTTTCTTCTCTGGTTTGATTCAATCTTCCATCTTTTTCTATCTTGAACTAACCTCTTCATGGCAACATGCCTTTAATAACCAATGTACTCAATTATCTGCTTCATATATTCTAATCTTTGTCTTACTCTACAGTTCTCTCCTAAAACTGTCCCCTCTGCCAACAAAATAACTCTTCACGCACATCTTAAAATCTTACCTGCTATCATGGGTGCCGGCAGGATTACTTTAAGGGGGGTGCATCTGTTTTTTTTTATATACATTATATATAATACCTATTACTTATTAACTAAGGATACTGAATTTATTGACAAGGTGTTGAACAAATTTCAACAACAACCTACACGCCTTAAGTTATTATTCAAACAGTGAATTTAATAATAAAATTTTGGTTTCTTAATCTTTTTCTGTGTATTTTCTTTCATAGCAGGGGGGTGCAAGTGCACCCCCCTCCCGGCGCCCATGCCTGCCATCCTCTCTCTACTTTCGGCAAGATTCTTCCACAATCTTCCTCCTAACAAGCATTTTCAAAACACTTTCATTTAGTACCTTATCTGCTCACTTAAGTTTCAGTATCCTTCTGCAGAACCACGTTTCAGATGTTTTAATGTCCCTTCTTTCTAGTATTCCTCAAGTCTATAAAAGTGCTGTACTCTAAAATAATTTCTAAAAACCCTTTAGATTCCTAGATCAATCTTCAATACTAGGAAATTCCTCTTTCTAAATAGGTACTTTTTGCTAGTGCAGTTCTGCTTTTAACAGCATTCATGCTTCAGCCATCAGTTATAATTTTACTAGCTGGTGTCCACGACTTCGTTCGTGTTTGTAATTTTGATTGACAGCTACAGACATGTAACCACCATAGTGCATGATGGGAGATTCGAGGCTAATACCACACACAAACATCAGTGATCTGTGCTGGGTATTTATGGCTGCAATGTGAAATATAGAGATGTGTCTTTGGTCAAAGTATGAAAATGCCCTCTGTCAACCAATTTCAACCAACATATTTCCCAAACCCCCATAGCTACTGACATGACACGACCGTGGTGCATGTTCGGAGGTTAATACCACACACAATCACTGTTCTAGGTAGTTTTGGCTGTGGAGTGAAATATAGGGATGCATGTATATTTTTATACCGGGTGCACTACTTTCAACCACCACATCCCCACAGGTACCAACATGCAATCACCATAGTGCACGGTGAAAGACCAAGCTCTTACCTCACACAAACACCTGTGGTCTGGTCTGGTAGTTCTGGCTGCCAGTTGAATTATAGGGACACAAATGCCCTATGTCGACCAGTTTCAACCACCATATCTCCCACACTGCCGTAGCTACCTACATCTATCCTTCATAGTGCTTGATGGGAGACTTGAGGCCACTACTATACACAAACACCAGTGGTCTGCGCTGTGCTTTTGAGGCAGCAAAGTGAAATATACGGACACACAAGTCTTTGGTCGAAATATGAAAATGTTCCAGATTCACCACTTTCAATCAATATATCTCCACACCCCCACATTTACCGAAATTCAGCCAAAGGTGTACACACTCGGTGAGTGTATACTACTACTACACACTAACACTAGTGATCTGCTCTATAGTTTTGGCTAAAATGTGAATCATAGGGTTGAAATATGAGAGGGCCCCATGTCGACCACTTTCAACCACTGTATCTCCTATACCCCGATAACTACCGACATCTAACCACCATAGCGCATGATGGTACAATCGTACATAAACACCAATGGTCTGCACTATGTATTTGTGGCAGGACAGCAGTATAGGGACACACAATTCTATTGTCAAAATATGAAAATTCCCTACATCGACCACCTTTAACCACCATATATCCCACAGCTTTCGGGCAACATTGGGCGCGATACGAAACTCCATGTTACTACCACACTCAAACACCAGTGATCTGTGCTAGGTAGTGGTGGCTGAAAAGTGAAATATAGGGAAAAAACATATATTTTTATATATATACATATAAGATTTCCTAACTAACAGAATTCACTTCACGAAGTCAAAATAATCTTTTGCTTCTTTAAAAAAGTTGAACTCTTCGATACCGGGCAGACGCAATTGAAGTTCAGTATTAAATAACGCCAATACGGGGTTACATGTCATTAGGCATTATCTGCGTTGCTATTACAAAAAGGCTAAATTACCTTCATGACGTCTATAGGTAACAGATCTCGAGCTTCCAGCCGCGTGAAAATATTACACTGAAGGGACGTTGGTTGAAAATTAGGACGTGGAATCGGATGCTCGAAACATCCCAAGAGTGCGCCATTCTGACGTGGCTGGAAAGTTCGAGATACATATATATATTTTTTATCAATAATGACTTTTGTTTCAAGGCGTCTTTTCCATGATTGCAGTTTGTTCAAGCTGCTGCAAATTACTTTGCTTTTAAAATTATTAACATCCACTGGCTAGCAACAAAGTCAGTATTTGTGATGAATGTATATCGGATCAATGTCGAATTGTTGTAAGACTGGGGGGAAAAAAAGATGCCTGTACAAGCTCTTTCTGAGAAGTATATTTATCTAGCAATTGTGTAAAATTCACCTACCAACTGAAAACAAAATTCATTGCATCGTGACGAGAACACAAATTTTACAGATATTTAAACTCAAAACAAACTTGATGGTAAGAACCAAACCCTCATGTAACCGATAATCACCGACGAAACCCGAAGTTCACAGTATTATAGGAACTAATACCAAAAGTCCGAATAAAAATTTCAAATTCCTCGAAAAGTATTAATTTCCAGACGATACTGTATGTAAATAAAAAATATTCGTTTTCTCATTCTCTGTTTGAGTCCACACGGCCTGAGAGGTGTCTGGAACCATAACCAAAAAACTGATTTTTTTTTCTTCTGAATAACGGGAAGAAATGTAACATGCGACTTGTAACATAGCAGCTCCAAAATATTGGTAAATTAAAAGTTAAAACGATTTATAAAAAAAAAATACTATAAAGTTTAATAAATATTGTTTGCTCATAGATTGCTTGAATGGATAGGCTCTCTGAAGAAAAAAAAAAGAGGAGAAGTTAAGAGAATTGTTGGTAGAGGTGGCGAGAAAAATAGCAGGGAATCTTGAAAATAATAGTTGCGAAAAATAGCATTGATAGATCTTTAGTAGAAAACGAACCTGCAAATCTTCGGATATAGTGACAAACACGGTCGTTATTGGTATCAAGAGGATTTTTAAGCAAACAAACGGGATAAATAAACTGCAAAAGTTCATAATAAAACTTCAGTCTACAAAATTATCTATTTATTTATCTATCAAGATCGCATAAAGATATTTATATGCGACAGACTCTACCCTAGTTATTTTTTAATTGTCAGGAACAAGTTTGAAAAATTTGTGAGATCCATTTCTACTAAAAATAATAATTTACGATGCAGTACACTGCATGGATGGAGGAGAAGTGACGTTAAATTGGCGAAGCAGGCTCGGGCATGCGCAGTGGCGGCAGCGGCGATATTGCGCTTCCAAACAATTGCGGTTTTCCCAGTATATCCCGAAAACAAAGCAAGATATCGAAAAAATTTATTCTTTATTTTCGATTTGTCTCGTCGTGTTACATAAGAATCGATCATTAAATTTGACTTTTGCGAAATTTTCTTCTCCATTTCAACTCAAGACACCTCACTTTTGATGCAGTATATCTCTAGAACTAGGTGAGATATCGAAAATTGTTATTCTTTATTTTTCATTTGTATCGTCTTTTTAAATAAGAATCCATCATCAAATTTGACTTTGACCAATTTTTTTCTTGTGAATTTCAACCAAAACCATTTCACATTTGGGACAGAATATCTCGAAAACTAAGCAGGATATCAAAAAAATTTATTCTTCATTTTTTATTTGTCATATCGAGTTACATAATAATCCATCACCAGATTGCGGCGTCACCTTTATCCTAGATTCCCCTTGAGGTTTTTGTACATATTCCCCGTGTCTGTAAGGAAGCGACCATGCCCCCTCCACCACTCCGGCCATGCCCCCCCACTCCTCCTCCGCCCTGCTTCACTTCAATGCGTGGTGGAGGTCTCTTGCGTCGTCTCCAATGGTATACTGCTGATTCGTGATAATGTCATGGAGGATAATGTGGTCACCGACCCTGCAACATAAGATCGCAGACCATAGAAAAGTCCTTATATGTATTTCGTCAAAAATTATTTTATTGTCATTGTTTTCAATGTAGACTTGAACTGTGGAACTTTTACACGTTAAATGATATGTTATTTCATGTATACTCATTTACTTTCACTACTTGCTAAGCTTAGATATCAAACTATTGGTGCTTTATTTCTTATTATCTTTATATTTTGCTAGTTTCTTGGTTACGTCCCAAATATGCACAAATGATATTTACTTGCTTCTATTATTAGACATAAAATTGAACTAGCAGAAAAGGGGCAAGAACAGGATAACGTAGACATGAGTTTTAACCACTTTTTCTTGCTGTGAAAAATTATTTATAGGCCTACTCTCATAGTTCGTTTAAAATAGTGCAAAATGTTAGCTTGTAATTATAGGCTGTGAACTAGATTTGCATTGTTAGCTCAGAGCAATTTATTTTTAGGCATTTTTGTCTGTAGGTATTAAGCAACTCTTAAACAGAAGATAAGGCGGCTCGAGCGCAACGGCAGGGTCCCAAGAAGTAAACGTGCTATCGGTCTGAAATTTACTACACACGTTCCTAAATGCATATTATTTCATAAAACGGTGCATATGAAGCCGTCAAGCGTATGAAAAATGTATAAAGTTGTTTGAAATATGGGTAGCTCGTTAGAAGTAATCACGCAATAAATGCACGTTATTAGCTGTTAATATTTATTCCACATGTTCTTAAGTCTTCATTATTGGATAAAAACTGCTTTCCACCTGCAAATTGCCGACACTTGGTAAGAAGAAAATCATTAACATTTACAATTCATATGTGCGTGGCGACATATTGGATTTCAATGCTAAGATATATTGCATGGCAGCCTACCTTCCAGGGTAAAACATGGCGCTACTGTAACGGATATTGGATACAGAGAATTTAAGTTAGTTTAAATTTTTGATAATAGCAGTTGTGGTTAGGTTGAAATGCACCAATGGACCAATAGTTAAAAGTAAGAAACACGCAGAAAAATATCAACATGTAATAACGTGGGTGGTAATAACATTTATTGCGTGATAACTTGTTACGAGCTACCCATATTTCAAACAACTTTATACATTTTTCATACGCTTGACGGCTTCATACGCACCGATTTATGAAATAATATGCATTTAGGAACGTGTGTAGTAAATTTCAGGCCGATAGCACATTTACTTCTTGGGACCCTGACGTTGCGCTCGAACCGATAAAGCCCTAACAATAATATGATACTGGTCGCCGTATCTCATTTCTTGCAACTTAGAATTTCAACCGAAGTTAATGAATTCCTCAAATGAATTTTATTATATTTTAGAATGCTGTTTCACGACTGTTGTCCTTGATTGATTGATAAAAAAGTCATTAAAATTCTGAGTGTCTCTATCTGATTATCATCGTCACGCTTTGTATTGGCGGCAAACAATTATCTTAATCTTTTAATGCCAAAGGTTACTTTTCATTAGACTGCGTAGTTCATCAAATCCTAAAGTAATGGACTTCTTTTTCACTCTGCGTGAATATAAAGTGAGAAACTTAATAATCGTAGTCTTGTACTGAACTGATGACTGTCGTTAGGACCGTTAGATCTCCATTCTAACGACTCATCGCCATCGTACATCGCTAATGAAGACCCTGAAAATGCGCACGATGAAAAGCTCAGTTTCACACTCACTGCAGTAACTAGTATAGACAATGATTTTCCGAATATATATATTTTTAAGTAATCTGCTGTGTTTACTGCAGAAGAAATCGTTATGCAACCGCTTCCTGGAATCAATCTGAATATTCGCGATAAAATTTTACTGTTGCATAACAAAGCTCACAGCCATTCATTTCGAATGACACAGAACTTACTAGTTAATTCACTTGTAAAATTGATCACCTGCACCTACTGCCTTGATCTAAAACGAGATATTTATCCTCCCAACCCAAAATTCCAATCCCCGTCCAGGCATTCAGATTTGGGTTTTCACTGGTTTCCTCAAATCACTCCAGGCGAATGCTTCCTTCAAAATGCCATGGCCGAATTCCTTCCCGTTCCTTGTCCCAGTCTCATCCCACCTCTAATGACCTCGAGGTCGACGAGGCGTAAAGCCATAAATAAATTTTAAAAAAGTAGTATGGCTTCAGAAACCGAGTTTCAAGTTTTCTTCTGACAAGGATCAACTACGGTGGGTAGGATATCGGCAATGATTATAGAATTAATAGAAGCAATGACTGAAAATGTTCGCTTGATTTCATTAATTCCGAAAGGGTGATGTAGATAAATATTACTCTGGAGGTAATTAGCTGAATGTTCTGATAAAACTGTTCGTTGCCAAATATATTGCGGGTTCTACTGACTGCGTTCGCCACCTTCATATCGAAGGAAAACGTCTTGCAAATTGCTAGAAAATTAATGATTTTAAAGCATCTGCTAATGATAAAACGGAAGCTCACTTTTTTATTTAATATTAGTTGCTTTTTTTCTCCAAATACCACCAAGACAAAAGTTATCCGATAGTTTTACACTCTTAATATCGGATCTTCTTCACCAAAGTTGCAAGCCCTTAAGTGAAACAGTCATTTCTCCAAGTACTGAAACAAAGATGGCTGACTAAAAATCGCTAAAATTACTTACGAACTTATGATAGTTCCAGTTTAATTAAATTAAAAGTACATCACTGCCCCAAGGCACTAATTTTAATATTGTTGCCATATTTTAAACACTTAATACCCGAAAATCACCGTACCGAGTGTCGTGAAACTGGTTCAACTAAATGACCGAAGACTGTCCACCATTCTCCCTTAAAATCCATTTATAGTACCTTCCTGTTCTCACAAATCAAATCTCAACGTTAACAGACTGACGTAGAATTAATTTATTCAACTTCCTAGTCTTACACATCATTCCTATAACATGAACTGACTTGGTAATTTATTTTATTCTCTCGCGCCGAACAACTCAAGTCAGACCAGTCAATGGACTTCCTTTATGCTTACTACGAGAGGTCTTCAGTATGGAAATCGCTATCGTAGGCCAAACAAGTCGGGTAAATAGTATGTTACCCCTGGTTTCTTGCCCTAAAGCAGTTCTGCCTGGTGGACCTCCGTTTAAGAGAAATCGGGGATTAAAAAATGCAAAAAATTGTGTTCGAATGACATATAACTGTATGGAAGACCATTTGTTGGTAACATTGGTTTAGCCGTACGTTTTAAGGCGGTGTGTTCCTGAGCGAAATAAATATATATATATTATTGCTATTCGATCTTGTAGCATTTCAAATTCGTTTTGAAACAAATTCTCCAAATTATTTATTTTTCTTTGGATGATGTAAACCGTGAAACAAAAATTACGTGCACACCAGGAACATTTTATAAAGGTTGTCCTTCCATAACCACATACAGTATTTATTATTGATGTAACAATGCAGATTTCATTAACATTTGTTAATTCATAATTTCAATTCAAGATTTGTTATTAATACCGATAAAATTGGATGTACACTCTGGAATTCAAAGGCACTTAGCCTCTTCTCGTACTCATTCGTACATGGTGCAGTATGGTTTGATACTATCTGAAGAATTGCTTGTTACCACACATATTCCTTTGTGCTCGGGAACCAGGCAACAGGGCCGGCGGTAAGCGGGTCAAATGTACCCGGGCCCGCCGGATGATGAAATTCGGCGCTTGGATCTGGAGTATGGAAACGTTACTGTGGCCTGTTCAAAATCGAAAAAGCTGACGAGAGAATATTATAAACATTTTTTGGAGTTGGTCAAATGAACAATTTTTGTTGTTGGTTGGTTTGTGGAGTGGTCACGTTGATACGGCGGTTTATGATCAAGTGTTCTCAAATGAAAATGTTACTTGCTCAGTGAAGTGATACCACCAAAATGTACGCATTGATGTCAGCCATGTGATGTGAATTTCTATCATCAGATAAAAATACTAATAAAAAGACTTCATAACGCGCCAGAACTGTTACAAGATAATTTGAAATATCTTTTCTTGAAGATGCTGTTAAGGTACGGTCAATTTATTCACCACGTTTGGCTGTATTTTATGACATGGTAAGATATGCTTGATATGGTTCAAAATTAACGTTGGAAAGGTCGGATTTTTCAAATGTTAACGAAATCTGCTTTCCTACATCAATAATAAATACTGTATGTGACTGTGGAAGGATATCCGTTATAAAATGTTCTTGGTGTGCACGTAATTTTTTTCATAGGTTTTTATTATTTACATCATCCAAAGGAAAGTAAATAATTTGGAAAATTTGTTTCAAAACGAATTTGTAATGCTATAAGATCGAACAGCAACAAGAAAAAACACAAACAGAAAAAAAAACTATATTCGCAGGTTGTGGGATCGAATTTATGAACCCCGTTCAGGAACACACGCCTTATCACGCAATGTTATTAACAAACGGTCTTCTGTACTGGTAAAGTCATGCAGACACTATTTTTACACTTTTTAATACCCGATTTCTCTTAAACGGAGGCCCACCAAGCAAGAAGCCAGAGGCGACGTACTATTTACAAGACTTGCTCGTTCTGCGATAGCGAATTCCACACTGAAGACCTCTCTAGTTAGAGTTTAAACTAACAAGAAGGCAACAGTCCCTGACGCTATGGCCAAAGATTGCATCATCTCTCGTAACACTTAGAAATATTACTAAACCCTCCTAAAAAAGTCTTGGAAATTAATAAAAGGTGTCAGACATATTGAGTGTAAGGTCCCTATGTTTTAATTAATACGGAGAGTAGTATTTCTTCATTTTTTAACAAAAGAAAATGGCAGTTATGCCATAAGTACACACTTTCAACATTGCTTCGAATCACAAAAGAATTTGTGATTGTCGTGTTATTATTAAATGACGCCGGAAATCGTTTGAAACCGTCCGTACTAAAGTTGGTTATGACACATAAATTGACAGTACTGGCGATGAGGCATGGAAAGATATTGGTGTAGGTATAAAAAATAGTGCATTGAAAGGAAAAGCTGGCACTCGATTTCAGGCAGAAGGGTGTGGGAAGATTCTGTTTTTTAGGTAAGGGTGTCAGGGATTGGAATGAATTACCAAGGGAAATGATGAATAACTTACCGAAAACGTTGAAAGAATTTAAAGTTAAAATTTATAGAGGGCAAATGTAGGTGGCTGCAAGAAATGGGGAAGATGGGTGTGTAGGGAAATTGCAACCGCAGCGTGTACTCCATTGCAATTAAATTAAATGTGATACATATGTTTATTGTTAATAAATGATTCTGTTTTTAGTCAGGAGTTACGTTGTTTTTTCAAGGCATAATATTGTCTGATAGGATTAAAATGAGAAAGGGTCTGCACTTGTAACGTTTGCAGAAAACTAAGGTGGGGGAGGAATGAAGTTTATATATTGGCATATAATTTTATAATAAACTCATTTGGACACAGTAACTCTGCAATTTTTGTCGGGATTTTTCTTTCCTTCATCTTGAGTTCTTCATCTCTGGAGTAATATCTGGAATATAATCCGTATGTTATTTCTGTTTTGCAGTAGCCTTTAAATTATAGGTTTCCAAACTGAGGTCCCCCCCCCCCCCCACCAAGGGGTTGCGGGGAGCGATGTAGATTCATCGCCCGAGGTACTATTTCTCCTTCACAGCCCCTTTATTATTTAAACCTTTACTTAGTGAGTTTTCTCTGAGATGTCATTTTTAGCGCTGAGAAAGAGGCATTTACCCTTTTTATAATAAAATTGTGGCGGGGGGGGGGAGGTACATGGTAAATTTTCTTTTGACGGAAATGAGTGGGAGGGGGCGGGGGGGCGTCGTAAGAAAACCTTCAGGAACCCTTCTTTTAGACTAATTCTAATGTTTTAACTCTAATTCCCCGTTTTTTTCTTAATCCATTCCATTGAGTTTGGACTTTTTTCCCAGGATGCTTCCTCCAAAAGTGCAAAGCTGAATTCCTTCCAGTCCTTTCCCGCTTCTAATGACTTCATCGTCGACGAGGCGTAAAGCCACAAGCAAAAAAAAAAGGACATTTCTGACAGCTATTAAGACTTCTCTGTTATTTACCCTTCCCCTGTTTTATGCTATTAAAAGAAATTGCGAACTGTGTGATACATCTAAATTTCCTAATCTGTAATCCACTATAGAAGCTAGTCAGGGTTCTGAGATGAGAAAGCAAGAAGAGCATCGAGCCACAGAAAAAACTTTTAAGCACTACGGAAAAAATAAAATAAAAAACAAGGGTTGATTTGTGGAAGCCATTGTACATGCCACCAAATAAACTTAAAGGTGATCTAGCGTATTAATCTAACAAAACTTCAAGTACCAAAGCAGTTGATAATCTACTATAGATCATCGTGATTGCGTCAACTGTAGCAACTAAACATACAGTAGACGCATATCGCCGTAGATAATCTTTTAACACCTCACTGAGAAGATAAACAACAAATCCTTAACACCACTTTGCGACATCAGTTCTCACTTGATATGTTTTACACACAATTTGAATTTAATAGTCTCGTCTAGGAAGTGTAAACTTTGAAATTTATGGAACAGTTTGATGACGAAGTTTAAACAAATTTATTTTTAGTTTAGACGTTGTTACTTCACAGTGTACGAAGAATAAATGAGTTATAGAAACGTATTGCAAAGGCACATATTTTTTTATTGAAGTTTTTCTGCATTTTGTATAAAATATTGATGATTCCGTGTAATCTTAGACATTTTTTAAGTTTCTGCGCGTTTCACTTCTGTCGAGGCTTTGCTCGGAATCCGAAGCAAGGAGACTTCATGACATAATTCACACAAACAAGGTAGTTTGCTGTACATGCGTAGGCTCTGGTTGTATATTTTCTCTTCAATGGTTGCTATCCCGGCTGCGTTGTGAAGTTTCTCAATTGATGTGCTTAATCTTGCTCTGAGTATCATTCGGAGACATCTTTGATGTATTCTTGTATTTGATTTTACCGCAATACCCCATATTTAGCAACCATATAATATAAATGTCCATGTGAATATTTTATAAACTCTTGTTTTAGTTTCTGTCGTCATTTCTTTAATTCGAAGGATAGGATATAGGTTTAATATCACCGCTAGTCCTTTTTGGAATCGTATTATTCATAAGTATCTGAGTGTGAGTCCTCTACTTGAACCGCTTAGAAACGCCTCTGTTTGTCTTCCTCTTTCACTTATCTCACCATCATTTCCTCCACATTCCTCTAATACACTCCCCAAGTACTTGAACCTGCTTATCTTCTTTAGTTGTTCACCTGCCATCACAATTCCCTGGGTTGTCCTATTCTAACTGTATTGGAATGGAAATGAGGAAGGGAGAAGAAATGGAGTAGTGGTAGTTGTGAGAGAGGGTCTGAAAGAGGAAGTGGAATAGATTAGTGATAGAATGATGAAGATCAAGATAGCTGTCATAGGAAGAAGCGTGGACGTACTTCAAGTAGGATGTCCAATACAAGAGAAGGAGTAGTTTGAGCAGAAGTTGCAAAGGCAGTTAAATGGGCAAAATATTATAATTATGGGAGACCTGAATGCCCATGTAGGCAAAGAAAGGCAGGGGTATGAGGAAGTAATAGGTACAGAAGTATGGGGTGGCAGAAATGAAGAAGGGGAAAGGCTACTGGATTTCTGCAAGCGAAATGGATTGAAAATAGTAAATTCCTGGTACAAAAAGCAAGAGAGCCACAAGGTAACATGGCACAGTAGCGATTGGCAGAGGAAGTCAGTTGTGGACTACTTTATATTTAATGGTGAATTTAAGAAGAGTGGGACAGATGTGAAGGTAATACCGTCAGAGGCATTGGATAGTGACCACCGGCTATTGGTAATGGATTGCGGCAAAGAGGATAAAATCAGGAAGATAGGATAGGAGATTAAGAGTATGGAAACTGGAAGAGAAGGGTAATGAAGAGGAATACCAGAGAATAGGAAGGAGTAAGATACCCCAAGTGGAAATGGGGACAGTGGAAGAGGAGCGGGAATATTTTAAAACAACATTAGTTCAAGCAGCAGAAACAGTGTGTGGAAGGATTGGTAACACCAAAAGGTGGAAAGAAACAGCATGGTGGAATGATAGAGTAAAACAAGCAGTGAAACTCAAGAATCGGGCTTTTAGGGAATGGTTCGAGCAGAGGACATAGGATACAAGGGATGACTATGTGAAGAAAAAGAAGGAGGCCGAAAAATAGTAGTGGAGGAGAGGAGGAAGTGGCTGGAGAAATGGACCAACATGATGGAAGAAGATAGCAAAGGAAATATGAATGGAATCGTGAAAAGCAAGAGGAAGGAGTATATAGAAAATGTCAACATGCTTGATAAAGACTAAAAAGGATTTAGAAGGAGCATTTTGAAGCCTTACTGAAATCAGATTGGTCACGAGATGATACAGTTGTTCAGGAAAATAACAGCCATGTGTGAGAGAAAGAGAAGGGTTTAACTTGGGAAGAAGTGGAAACAACTCTGGGTAAGATGAAGGGTGGAAAGGCACCAGGCATCGATGAAGTGACTGTGGAAATGATAAGGACAGTAGGAGTAGTAGGAAAGAAGTGGCTGTGCCGTGTGATGACGAAGGTATGGAATCAGGGCGCAACTCCTGAAGCCTGGAAAAAGGAATAATTATACCTATATTCAAACAAGGGAGTAGGAAGGAGTGTAAAAACTATAGAGGGATTACACTGATGTGCCAAAGTGTGGATACGTGACAGGGTGGAAAAAGGGCTAAGGGAAGAGCAGTATGGCTTCAGATCAGGGAGATCGTCGGTAGACCTGATATTTGCTATGAGACAGCTACAGGAAAAGGATTATGAGTATGGAAAGGATCTACTGTTGTTATTTCTCGATATTGAAAAAGCATATGATCGTGTACACAGGAATAAGGTATGGAAGGCCTTATTTTAATGTAAAAAAAATCGTTTTCCTGATTTTAAATCAGATCCTAAACTTCCTAGATATATCGGAGGTTTTTGTCTTTGACGTTGTGTGCATTCTATGGCCGGGATTGAATTAAGAATCTTTGGGACATATCTACTCAGGTTATCACTTCTTGCTCCATTCCAGGTCCCATAGAGGCATAAAATATACCTAACGCAGATATGAAGCTTTCAAAAAGTGAAAAACCTATCCAAATCTGTTCAATAGTTTTTGCGTGATGTCGAAACAGACCACTCACTATGAATTTATGAGTACAGACGTACGATTTAAACGTTTATTGTATCCAACAGTTAAAGCGACACCACAGTTGTATGGGGAGGCATCCCAGACAAAGCGTATGATTACTTTTTTTAGGCGGTTTTCTCTACTAACCTAGGCATATGCTTGAATGGTCCCCAATCTCAGGCTCATAGTTTACACGTCTCACAAATAGGTTGCGACCCTTTAATTTCCTCTTCTAGGAAAGTGGTCATGGCAGAGACGGAAGACATGGGCAATTAAAACTTGCTCACCCAAAAGCATTTTTTAAAAAAAAAAAAAAGTTTTTTAGTTAGATGTATAATATTTCGATTTTTTCCGTTCGAAAAGACTGCGATAGAGTACAACTAAGCAATCTGATGAACCTTTGGAACTTCTCTGCAGAAGATTTTGCTGACGTCGACTTCCCGTCGATCATTCGTTTATCTGAGCAAAT
The DNA here is from genome assembly GCA_031002005.1 of Vandiemenella viatica. Taxonomy (NCBI): domain Eukaryota; kingdom Metazoa; phylum Arthropoda; class Insecta; order Orthoptera; family Morabidae; genus Vandiemenella; species Vandiemenella viatica. The sequence continues at coordinate 173,756,256 of JARYHS010012519.1, read as the reverse complement.
CTATTTAAGATAACTGTTATCCATGTCACATTAATTTTTAGCAATCTAAGAAAATATTTCACTTTATTGTTCTCAGTAATCAGCCAAGAGTATGGATGTAAACCTTTTTATATGTTTCGGTTCAGGATGACAATCTCTTTGATTTCGTACTCTCTAAAGGTACGTTCCCACGGCGCGTGGCAGTGGACGCCTTTCATCTTTGCCGCATTTGCTGGCTTCTCGACCCACCGCCAGGCGGTAAAAGATGAAAGGCGCGTACTGCATCACCACGCGCCGTGAGAATGGGACTTGAGGCCAAAGCGTTATTCTTTACACGTCATTTCAGTGGGATACTAAAATTGTAGCTAAGGAACACTGCCTTAAAAACCGTTCCTCGGATTAATTAGAGCAAATAGGTATGAAAAGTAGTGCATGGAAGGGAAAAGATGACCATGACCACAAGCTGGCACTCGATTTCAGGCACAAGGGTGTAGGAAGATTCTCTTTTTTAGGTAAGGGTATCAGGGATTGGAATGAGTTACCATGAGAAATGATGAATAATTTACCGAAAACTTTGAAAGAATTTAAAGATAAAATTTGTAGAGGGCAAATGTAGGTAGGTGCAGGATAGGGGGAAGATGGGTGTGTAGGGAAATTGCCACCGGAGCCTGTGCTCCATTGCAATTAAATTAAATTAAATGAGAGCATGGTATCAGAACTCATGATCACCTTTACCGACACTCTCTGTCCACTTAACCATGTGAGCATCTTGTCGAACAAATAGCATCAATGCTTTTCGGAATAGTTAGGCAATAATATTAATTAACATTTATGAAGTGTCAACTGCGAAAGAGTAATGTATCAGTTTCTGCAGTCGATTATTACCTTCCTAACTGCAATTCCAACACGACGCTGAGTTTACCTTGGAAAAGTATTCTTATCTGTAACTTTCTTTACTAAAATTGATAACCTGACATGATTTCGTATTTTAAACCCTGTGCTACCTTTGGCTCACGTTCTTGTGTTCCTTTGCTTGACGTTATTATTATTATTATTTTAATATCGGGCCATACATCTTCTGTTACCTCCTCCCCTCCATATTCCCCGGTTTGTCTTTACAAGTATCTTTGCTATCAGATTCTTCTCGATATCAGCTATAATATAGCTTATATCATAATTTGCACAAACAATTTTCCTACCCAGCATTCATAGAACAGACACATATTTCGGCCTACAGTATACTAGTAACTGCTGCCCACTATCCGTTCTCATTACTATTTGTCTATTCATTTCTGGTATTTGAGTCCCCTTAAGATTTATTTTATTTATTTTTTTTAATTTATGTTTTGTTTTTTATTTATTTTGGACAGCATGCTTCTGAGCCACTTAACATTGTACTTTTTACAAAACCCGTTTATGCATCTGTTCATTGTTTATGTAATTTCTTTTTCCCACAGGATTGTTTTGATAAGTCCGTGCAACAAAGTTTCAATTTGCCACTAGATCTATAGTTTATAAGGGGTACCGGTGGTTTGCTTAGATGCCGTTACCCGTAGTTGACTCGGATTTTCACAGTCCTTAAACGTTTACACAGTTAACGAATATTATATTACTTAGGTGTGGCGTATTTTCCTTTCACCCATCGAAACATTACGCGTTCTATCTAACCTAATGTAGGTTCGCCCCTATATTTTATTTAAGTTTACTTGAATAGAAATATTCTTATCATCTGTGTTAACTAATAATATTGCTTTTCCTCTCAGTAGTAACTAATTACTCCATCCGTCACTTTCAAATTCACTTAACACACAGATACATTGACGCCCGCCAAATTGATTCAGTTGGCTACGGCACCATGATGGTGCCCTGCATTGACATGGGGTCAGCTAGTTCTAGTCCTAGGGTTGGAAGAGAATTTTTTTTTTTTTTTTACTGCTTAACGTCTCTTAACAGCGAGGTCTTTAGAGACGGGAAAGGATGGGGGGCAAGGAATGGAAAGGGATTCGGCCATGGCATTTTGAAGGAAGCATCCCGTCATTTACCTAGAGTGATTTGGGAAACCATGGAAAACCCAAATCTGGATGCCCGGACGGGGATTAGAACCGCCGTCCTCCCGAATGCGAGGCCAGAACGCTAACCGTAACATCACCACGGTAAGAGATTTTAGCCATCAGGAGTTAGCCGGACTGGTAGCAGAGGAGGAGGCGCACAATTCCTAATCGCCAGATTGTGCAACAAAGCCCAAACCTGTCCGCAGTGTGTATGTAGGGATGTAACAAATCTCCGCATCCGCAAGTGCGGAACTTTCGCGTGAAATCCCACATCCGCTTTCGCATCCAAAATATTTATTGCGAATGTATAGCGGATATTTTGTTTACATTTCAATATATATTATTCTTTTCTCATTATACGAGATTCTGCCCATCGTCTCTTAGCTAATAACAATGTGGTTGTTTTTTCTGACGATCTTGCAATAAAAATAACAATGAACTAAATAGTGTTATTACCTAAGCGACGAATTTACAAGTATAAACTTGCATGTATAATAAAGCGGTCTATTCACGGTCCAACTTTCAGGACATCCGTGTAGAACTACAATAGAATGCGCTCAGCCATACACGCTAGTAAAAGGAGTCCAACATGATGTTCCAAGCAATCCTTTTCACTCGTAATTTCTCGCGGCACACCACGTGTTCTTATCGCACACTCGCAGGATTTTTCCTCCAATCATAATCTAACACCACAGCTTGTTGTACAGCAAGGACCCGTGTCGGTTGTTTGGGAGTCACAACATCCAACACGTCCTGCATGTAGTTCTCTAACCCTTTTCATCGCCCATCAAGATTTTTATCGTAAATCGTATCATCGTAGGTCCTACAAGTTGTACTGTGAATGGGCCTCTAGAGATGTGGAAAGACGGGTGGCGGGTACGGAGATGTGCGGTGGCGTGGCCTTGTGCTTGACGCTTGAATTAGTTCACATGATAAAGATTGGTTTTTTTTTTACGCGTGCGTCGTTATGTAAACAATTTAATTCACTAGTGAAATCATCCTATGTTTTTTGTTGTTGAAAGATGAGGCAAAAAAATAAATCAATGTGGCAATATTATCTGGAAATAAAAGTTACTTCTAAAAAATGTATAATTTGGCATAAAAAATATACTTATTTTGATTTTAAGTTTAGTTTTGATAAAATATTAAAATTTTAAATTTATTTTTACACTTCCGCATCCGCAAAACATCCACATCCTCGGATGTCAAGCATTGAACATCCGCATCCGCAAGTGTATGGAGTGAGGGCATACGGCACTTTTGATGGTGATTGATTCGTTGGATGGGGACTTTAAGCTTGGCAACCTTTCGTTCTTACTCGGAAGAGTAGTGCTGAATAGGCCAGCACTGATTTGACCCTTTCATTTCATACAGATCAGACAACACTCTACACACCTACTAAGCACAAACACACGAACCCATTCTGGGGAAGGCAGCGTAAATCAACTTCAGTTCAACTTCCCAAGAAAGTTTCCATGGAGGGGTACATCCCTTGTGGTAACGGAATCGGGTATGGCATCATAAGCACCGAAAAACTTATTTAAACCTTGATACATCTTTCTTTTCATGTTTTTATTACTGTCGGGAACAAGAGTTCACACAACTTTTATAAAATCTTTATCGTCTTAATTCTGTTGGACACGACCGATCATTCTTCTATCATAATTCTTAACCATCTTGATTGTAAATCAGTCTTTTTCACCTGTTTCGTCGTCTTCTCTTTACTCTTTGCTGGTCAATCGTCTCGGCCCTCGAAGCTCTATACCGTCTGTAAAAACTGCTTTAAAACAATTCTTTGTTAATCATCTTTATACATATGCATTTATCACTAACGATGCATTTACAGTGATATTAATTAGTTTCTGTCATTTTTGAAGTAGTAATCTTACAAGTTTAACTTGGAACACAAATCAGACAGCGTTCTAGCTTACTTATATGGACAAAGAAAAGCTACTGTCCTCACCAGGGCTCGAATTCCCGGACCTAAATTTTCAAGGTAACAGTTTTGACCACGGAGCTACTAAACCACTCATATCATTACATCGGGTTCTCGTACTTTTATGTTATTATTATTTCAATATTTGTTCGCTACTATTACCTTGATTGTTAATAGCTGTCATTCACTATTTAGATCGCTGAACTCCCTTTATACTTTCTCAGTAATAGCTAAGTTTTCTGATCATTACCCCCTACCAGGTATTCTTAGGTTCCATGCTTACTGAGATGGTCGTACTGTACTTTTAATTCCTTGACATACAATTTAAAATCATCCTAGTATTTTGCTGGTGTTACTTGATCATCTGCGCAATAGACTAAATTCTACACTTTTAATCATCTTGTTGCCTTACGTATATAATTAAAGAGCTTTTTAGATATGTGAGGAATATGCAAAACCTCACTCTTACATACTTTATTACTATAATTTACTTTTCATATTTCACTCCACTTTAATTCTTACTTCATTATCAAATTGACTGCCGACACCCGTATCTTCCTCCTTCTAGTTTCACTATTCGGTCAGTATAATCTCTTCCTCATCAAATTTTCTTAACATTAGGAGGTCAGCTGCCTTTCATATGTTTAAACTCACCATTGGCATAGTCGAATTTGGAGCTTTAATTTTACAGTCGCTTACCCCTTGAAGTTACCTCAAGTACCCCTGGTACCCCTGGGAGCACGCGTACCACTAACTGGGAACCGCTGCTATGTTTAAACAACAAATACCAAAAGCATGTAATATGGTTGCAAGCAAATAATAAAAAAGGCAAACGTTTTTATTTTGATGTTGGTTTGCCATATGTTTAAACCAGTTTATTAAATGTGTTCTTAACTCACACTTCATAAGTTTTATTGGAACCGAACGACAGCACTAGCAGTGCTAGCGTAACGTGACCCTGCGTCGGGAGCAACTGCCTAATCTGAATACGCTTCAAGCTTGGGATTTTGCTGACGAGATATCTTTTCAGGTCATTGGAGTACGAATCCCAGTTATTTTGTATTGTGTAAGACCAGTTTTCGTACAGTTTTGAATGTTTACAAGGCCAGAAGATTTGAAGAAATGAACATTAATCGACGCGGTAACTTTGATGACATTGATGGAGATTGCGATAAACTGGTGTGTGCGTGCGAGTGGGTATCCGCTCGATAAGAGACGAGTCAGTTGGACGTGAGCCATGGAGCTGTCGACTCTGGCACTGGTGGCCGCCGTGGCGGCGGTGGTGCTGGCGCGCTACCTCTCCAACAACTGGAAGTGGTGGCGCTTCATGGGCTCCATGCCCGGCATGATCGCGCTGCCCTTCATAGGCACCGCCTGGAACCTCGTCTTCCTCAAGAGGGAAGGTACCAACTCACTTCTTAATAGCAGAGACACGACAAGGTGCACGGATACGTGGTCGGAGATATAAAGCAGGTGAACGAAGGCATATTTCATTGCATTGTGAAATCGGAGGCCCACGTATCTGAAGCGATATGAATAGAAAACTTTTTTTTTTACATGTTTCTTTTCAACACCTATCGATAGCGAAAAAACTACTGGAACTGTTGCAGTAACAGGAATCTACTAGACAAGGGTTAACAGAGGAAACGGAGCAATAACAACAACAAAAAACATGTTGCCAGTGTATAAAATCGTGACTCGTAAATCGATTGAAAACAGAATGTGTTCAAATAACCCTTTCAGTCTTGTATATGCCGACAAGGAGGTAAATGAAATGGTAGAAACAAGGTGTGTAGATGGGTAGAAGTCTTCTTTTGTTTATCGACTAGTCAGATAGTTTGAAATAAGGGAAAGGGCATCACGATAAGCTAAGGGCTTCTTTTAAATTTTGAATTGCAGCGTATATCTCAAGCTGTAATCTGTCTTGCTGATATCCACACACAACTTATTTACTGACCCCACAGAGTGCGTCTGGATTTTCCCATGAAATTTAAATGATCTGTGATGTTTCTTTCCAAAAAAAAAAATACATGTTTTTGGCGGTACTCCATGTTTTACGATCTGATGGAGCACAGAGAGTATATATATTTTCAGGTCTTTATTCGCACCGAGCTGAATGTCTTACTCACCCCGCAGATGAATCTATGGCAAGAAGTAAATTAACCCGCTCGTTGGACCGAGCTCTAGAACTGGGAGATACGCATGCTACGAATGTCGATCCACTATTTCCGGCTTTGACGTTTCTTTCGAAATCTCCTAGACGAGTATTAGAACGATCAGCAACACTTCTCTCGAAAACTATACATTTCGCAAGAACTTAACACATAGAACACAGCAACAATTTTTCGCAGAAAGATTGCATTTCTTAGGTTGCTCTTCATTCCTGTTAACCCCGACAATTAAGTATAAAATTAATCCCATTAATCACAGGTTGACGGTGAGACAATTTGAGCAACCTTTGCTTAGGAATTAGTCCACCGCTTGCGAGAAAGAGAATAAATTAGTAAAAATTAATTCCTAAAAGAAAAACTGGCAAGCGACAGCCAATGAAGGTAGGAAATAAAGGTACTTGGGCAATTCTGAGTAACCGCAATCTACATTTTACTTATAATTATTAGTTTTTCGACTGGTTTGATGCAATCCTCCATCTCTTCCCATCTTTAGCTAACCTGCTCATCTGAACATACCTATTACAACTTACGTCGTACAGGGTGTCCAGAAAAGGACTCCCTGATTTCAAAATTAAATATCTCGAAAACAAAGACCGATAGAGGAATGCAGTAAACGGTATGTTTATCGTGACAGCTGTAAGAAGTGTATACAGCAGTGTTTCGCTTTCTTGAGGAATACTTCGGGAATCGAGTCATTGCTTTGGGGATATCCCGAATTTACTGCTGCAGGCATGGATTGGCTGCATATTCGCCGGATGTGACTCCCTGTGACTTTTTTTGTGGGGCACAGTGAAAGAAATTGACTACCCGAAGCATCCCGCCACGCTGGACGAGCTGGAATCGGTGATGTGAATCCATTTCGGGCGAGACACTACGAAATGTGATGGCAAATTTCATTCTTCTTTTGCGCCACCTCTGTAGTGCCAATGGTGAACATTTTGAAAACATTGTGATGTGATTGTTTGCAAAGATTGTTTTCATACGATTATTTCACTTATGTATGCTGATATGAACTGTACAGCGTACATCTGTTAGCAGCTTTTGTAACTATTATTTCACACTGCTGTATACACTTCTTACAGCTGTCACAATAAACATACCGTTTACTGCATTCCTCTATCGATCTTTGATTTCGAGATATTTAATTTTTGAAATCAGGGAGTCCATTTCTGGACACCCTGTAAATTATGTTCTTCACTAACCCTATATGTATTAAAATTTGATTCCTCTTCCTGTCCTGTTAGACTCCTCAACAAACTTCTTTCCTCGCCCTTCATTTCCGAAACATCTTCAATTTACGCCTTATCCGTGCACTTTTCAAATGCTTCAGTTTTCCTTTTTCTGGTATTTCGTAAGTCCAATCTTCACTTCCATGCTCTGCGCCGTTTACACAGTTTTAGATTTTCTTGTGAGCCCTATGTCAGTGTTTGATAATTATAATAAGTAATCAGTAAATTGTAACTGATAATATTAGTTAACAGCAATTACTAACTAGTTTGTTAATTATAATAACTAAAAATTGTAGAAGTTGAACTAGCAGGTTTCTCATCTGACTAGGAGCTACATCTGAATTAAGCTCGTTGTAGTCAGTCACTGCGATCTGCGATTCCAAAAACGAAAACTCCACATGTCAATAGTGCGTGTGTTGGTGTCCTCATTCGGGACAGATGTGTTTGTCAAACTGGTCGTGGTGTCTATTTCCAAAGCGCCGTTTATGTTTGAAGTGTTATCAAACTTAACACTGAACGAGGTTAAAGACTGCGTGCGTATCTTCAAGGGCGATTTTATAAACTATATCTTCAGCTGACAGTTCTGCGACGTGTAAACAAGAATTCCCGATAATTCCGCGCTTGAGATCGTGAAGTGTATACAGTAGACGACTCTACCGACGGGGCATCAACAAGTGTTTAGGGATCCCTTTGCTAATACTAAATTAATAGTGCCACTAAGTTCTCCTGACGCGAACATACCTTGTATCAGACACATTTTGGTTAAACTGTGCGAAAATGTGCTATTAGATATACTAAGATGAGTCTAAGACGGGGGCTGCAGGTTATACCAGCTTGTTGAAAAGGCACAAATCAAATTTTTTTTCTTCCTTTAAGAGAAAAGGGGAAAATTGTTTCAGATAAACTGTCAAGCTCCATTCCGTCTGCTAACTTGTAAAATAGTTCTATAGAACAGTTATAGGAATACGAAACTTGGAGCAATTACTGGAAATTTTATTATTGTAGTATAAAAAAGTTTTCACAACAGGTTTCTGTTCGTAAATGTGTAGTAATGAAA
>JARYHS010012519.1:173711311-173746833 GCA_031002005.1 Vandiemenella viatica | reverse complement strand
CTACTGTAAGCACCTTAGAATTTTGGTAAATTCTAGCTCCTTAGCTTAGGTATAAGGGAGGAAGTAATTCACAGTAAACATAAAGATCGATCGTAAAGTCACCGAAGTTGAACTTAGAAATTTCGAGAAGAGTAGTTATTAACTTAAGTAATTTCCCTGTCCTTTCCAACAGTAACAATTCGCTATAAAAATCATTTTAAAGTGTATTTATCATATCGAGAAACGTTTATTTTAAGAGATATTTTGGTTTGCTCAGGTTTTGAAACACGCGATCATAAAAGTAAAATTCTAAGATTTGTAATATCTTTAAATCGAGTAAAGTGACAACTGATCTTTTATCACCAGCTATAGTCAGCATTGTCCCGGGTATTTTGGTAATAAAATTAACAAATTTGGCAAAGTTTAATTAGCAGTTTTAATTAAGAGAAATATGAGCTTTTTAACTAAAAGGAATATTAATTTGAAATTTATCAGTAGATAGCCCTAATTAAGACGATTCTGAATATATAATGGTTTTGGTAAAAAGTTTAAAAATTTGTCTAGTAATTAAGTTTTTGAAAATAAATTGTTGCGGATTGTTGTTGACGCGCGTAAAAATCCAGAACACTTAGGGATTTTCCCCGATATGTGTCAGTACACGAAGGTTGAACAAGTCACTTAAAATTACTCACTAAATATCTGTTGATCTTCTATTAAATAGGTCTAAACACTGTCAGACTTTAATTGCTTTTTTATCCTCTTGTTCATTTAATTTGCTGGGTCATATTTTGGATAGGCCGCAGTAGAAAGTTGTGTTTCGGCTGTGACATCATTGAACCTATATAAACTCGTGCTTACATGTGACTTCGTTTGATTTTGTCTATCTGTATCCGGGGAGCATTATGTGAGTGAGCCTGCGTCAGTCTTGTGTCCGGACGGGAGGAAATCTGTTGAAATTGAAGCTACCTAGTCGGCCATGTTGGGACTTTGGTGTGATAGCCTGTGAGGATAACTGTTAACATGAACTTTTAAATTTTCATAAGGGGTGCGGTTGGTAAAATTTCTCTCCACAACCTGCAATATTTTGGAAAAGTCTGTTCGATAACCTACTCAACTGTGTAATGCTATTTTTGAACTTGTGATTTCTTTTAAATAAACTTCAAATTTTTCGAGTAAAGTGGACTTGTGATTTCATAGTAGACAGTAGGCCTTTTCTAGATTTGTGGTTTAGTAACAGATCTAGTGGCGACCTTTAAGCATTTTTTAGTTGATTTCTGTACGGCTACATGGTCAAATTCAAATTATTTTATGAACTTTCTGCAGAACTTTGAATCCACATAAACTGTTAGTTGAGGCACTAAGGTGATACTACAGCCCCGGTATCAGCCTTGGGCCTTACACTACGTATCTTTCAATTTATTTATTGTTCACAATTTTACTTTGTTTGCAAATTGTATTTGAGTGTGTGATTACAGGTAGTTGTCCTTTTTTGTTTTCAGTGTGCCATCGTCTAAGGACGTCATCCATCCTAAACACCATTGGAGGCATCTGAAAAACTTGTATGTTTCCTTTTGTGGAATACTTTTTCTTTCTTTTTTACCTTAAACAATAAACTAATGTATTTCATCGTTCCTTAAACTGTTACAGTATGCAGAAAATCAAGTACGTCTTTCAATGCAGATGATGCAAAATCTGCAGGGACTGCATGCCCCTCTTAAACTGGGCATGGAATTGCGTGCAGCACGTAAGGTGGGCCGCCTGCCTTTCCTACCCAGCTCAAATCTGATGTATGATACCCTCACTGGCCGGGACGACCGCATCGACTTTGATGATATTCTCAACATCGATGAGTTCAAGAGAAAATGCCTCAACCTCATATTTTGATAGAGAAGCTGTGGGACAATTAGAACTCTTGTAGAAAAGAAAAGGTTTTTTTATGTTGATTGTATTGCTGTGATTTACTACATTAAATAATTGTTTAAAACATTATTTTGGTTTTCTGTTTGACCTATGGTGTATAAATAATGTATTCTTCCTGTCCTCCTATATATTGCTTGTTGACGCTCGGAGTGAGCGGACGTGTCGTGCTGTGCGCTCCGACTTAGCAGTGTATGTAGTGTTGTTGCAGTGTTGGTTTTGGGTTTTGTGGATTCTGTGTTTCTACCAGTGTCCGGATACGCCTGCCATTGCAGCTTCAGCATTGTACAGGTACTGTGAAAAATTGCTATATTGTGAGATAGATCCAGCGAGGCTTCGGCCTTGAGAATTGACCTGCAGGTTAACAAAATGGATTTAGTTTGTGATGAACCCACATATTAGGAGTCGCAGATGGAGCTCAGTAACGGAATGAATACGACAAGCGATACTAGTGACTGCGTTCCAAATGCAATTCCTTTTGCATTTGGAGAGAGGTACGAGGAGCTAGTTAAATACCTAAATGAGATCCAGGGCCAAAAATTATCAGAGCAAAAACTAAGAGAGCTAAAGGATAAGTTTGCGTCCTGGGCAGTCGCTGTATCTCATATGGAGGGAAGACTGAAGGAGTTAATCAACGAAAATAATAGACTAAGACAAGAATTAAGGAAAACGGGGGTGTGCAGCCCACACATAGCTATGCTGCTGTCGCAGCTACTGGTGGAAGGCACACACCAAAAAGTATGATAACCCCAACAGCGACTTGTGCAGTGTTCATTTCTTCTAAAAAAGGGGAGACGCCCAAACAAGTGGCGGAGAAGGTCACTACGATACTAAGGCCGCAGAAAGATAAAATAAAAATAAACAGAGTCAGGACAACAAAGCAAGCTGTAATTGTTGAGACAAATACCGCGCAGGATGCAAAGAAAATTCTCGATAACCAGACACTTAATACTGACATGAGATGCGAATTACCCAGGAAGCGGAAGCCGTTAGTTATTCTATATGATATACCAGTCTCCATCGATACAGAGAAATTGAGAGATATTGTTTATGAGCAAAATTTTGAAGACAAAGTAGTCAGAACTGATTTCGTAGAAGGTTTCAAACCAAGATTTAAAACAGGTCCGAGAAATAAGGCTACCGTCCATCATGTAGTGGAAGTTAGTGGAAAAGTTAGAACTATGTTGTTGGAACAGAAAAAAATATTCATTGAATTTTCAGCTGTGACGGCTAAGGATTACATTACAGTACCGAACTGTGTAAGGTGCTGTGATTGGGGTCATGTCAGCAAGCACTGACTCAACATGCGGCCACTGCGGTGTGACTGGACACAAGAAAGACCAATGCGAAAAGAAAAACATTGCTCCTGTATGCATCCCATGTGCGAAGAGAGGTAAAACGTGCAAAAAGAAAGGGAAGGAGTGTCTAACCTATCAGATGCTCCTTCAGCGTATGATCAGCCGAATAGATTATGGATAAGCCAGTTAAAACAGCAAAAGGGATTGAAAAAACCCTTATGTATAATAAACATGGGATAGTAATAACAAACAAGAGAAAAAATAAAAATCCGTCACGGAAGCGCAGGGATGCAGAACGAGCGGCAAACTTTAGAAGTAAAAAACAAGGCCGAGACTTAGCACCAAAAATGATAGACTCAGCAGTACAGACGGAAGAAGTCGCAGAGACACAAAACACAACGAAAGATGCTACAGTTCAGACTGAAGAATACGTAGAGACGAAACACATAGCGAAAGACACTGCAGTTCAGACCGAAGAATACGCAAAAATAAAAACCAGACTGAAGGATACAATCACACAAACTGTTACCACCCCTCCTTACCCAGGAAGAAGGGCAGGACTTGGTTGGTGTAAAGGGCCTAACTTGGTCGATGCAAGCCCGACGGCAGCGCAATCTACACACCCTAAAATATCACTGCAAACAAAGTTTGAAAAAAGAGCTGCGTTAGATCCCACAAAAATATACATAGACCTTGAGAACACGGTAAAAATTAGCAGATTAGAACAAGAGCATGTGTTGGCAATGGCACTTAGGCACCTCACTAGGATGCTGCACCCAGCAGGAAAAACAGTCACCTTTCCTCAACTTGAAGCAGTGGACAGAATACAACTCAAGACCAGCAACTTACCCACGGATCCAGCCCAGTTGTTGACGCTAGTTAAAAAATTATTCAACAACAGAAATGAGATTTTTGACCCGGACCAAATATATAAACAATTTGTGATGACTCATGGAAGGATAGTTTTCGACGCGAAACTTCCATGGCCTCAGAGTAATGTTTACACTAAACACCCATAGATGAAAGGTACAATCAAAGTTGCACAAATTAATGCAAGACGGACAAATATGGTCCTGCATGAGCTAAGGAATCTTGCTGCGCAACATGACTGGGATGTTATCTGTGTGCAAGAGCCTTACTCTAAGGGCGGACAAATACCACACATGCCAGTATCCTCACAAACCATAGTAAGTGGACCTAAACCTATGGCAGGAATCATTGTACTAAACAAAGAACTAACTGTAACCAAAATATCGCAATACTGTGATGAGCACACAGCATGTGCAGAGATCGATACCGGGTGGTGTAGCGTTACTTTGGTATCGATGTACTGCCAATATAAGGACCCTATAGATGCTTATCTAAATAAAATAAGAAAAATTTGCACTGAGTTACAAGATCAAAGGATAATTATAACAGCAGATATAAATGCACACTCCCCGCTCTGGTACAGTGATACAACGGATGAACGAGGCTTAATGGTAGAGGAACTGTTAAATGAGTTATGCCTGGAAGTCAGGAACTGCCCTAATAATGCTCCAACGTTTAGTAATAGAGCCGGTGCAAAATCGAATATCGATGTAACGCTGACCAACCAGCTGGCAGGAAACCTAGCCAGAAACTGGAGGGTGGTTGAAAACGAAACTACAAGTGACCACAACTTGATTCTGTTTGATCTGGCCAAAGGTAGGTTGCAAATCAATGAAATTAACGACACAAGGAAAAAATATAACTTACGTAGGGCAGATTGGGCAAGACTAAGAGATGAATTCCGTCTACCAGTGGATCTATTGGAAGGTAATGATGTAGATGTCATAGCAAGAGGGATCACGCGTGAAATTCAGCGCGTAATGAAAATAGCCATTCCCCTCAAAAGACCAGCGAATACTACAGACATACCGTGGAGCGACCGACTGCAAAAACTACGATCGGAGATGAGGAAGGCGAGAAAAGAGTACCAACGGTGCATGATTGCTGCCGATAGGTGCTTGCTTCTCGATAGATACAGGGAGAGGAAGACTGCCTTTAAAGAGCTGCTAATAAAAACAAAGCAGCAGAGTTGGGAGGCTTATGTAAACGCTAATTTAAAGTCAGATCCCTGGGGCGTCCCCTACAAGATCGCAGCTAGCAAATTGAGACCACCGACTACACTATCAACCGTAAGAAGGGCAGACGGGACCATGACGGCCAATTGGAGCGCAACAGCTGAGGAACTGTTAAAAGTACTATTACCCGACGATGAGGCAGTAGGTGAAAGTTTAGAGCAAGAAAATCTCCGTAAAGGTCACAATGAAATTTATACCTCAGCTACTTTAGCGGATGATGTGACACCAGACGAAGTAATTAAAGCGATTAACGCCATGTCGCGGAAAAAGACACCTGGACCGGACGGAATCGCTGCTGAAGTGCTCCAGGCATTAGTGGTCCAGTTGGCTTCACCACTCTGCATACTGTTTAATAAATGCCTTCAGCAAGGCAGGGTTCCAAATATCTGGAAGCAGAGTGAAGTGGTGATCCTAAAAGAAGGGGAACGACAAGGATCCATTAAATCCTAAATCCTATCGGCCGATCTGTCTACTAAATGTGCTTGGAAAAGTGCAGGAAAAAAATTTTAGTATGGAAAACTACAGGAACACAGGAAAAAATATGGTATGAGTGTACATCAGTTTGGTTTCAGAGCGGGTAGGTCGACCGACGATGCCATAAATAAGGCCGTGCATCTAGTGAAAAGTAGTAATAGCAATATGTAATAGCTATCGCCGTCGACATTGCTGGAGCATTCGATAACTTATGGTGGCCGGCTCTTTTAGCCGCCTGCGAGAAATAGGAATTCCTAGTAACCTCTATGGAACGTTCCGCGACTACTGTAAAAACCGATTTGCCAAACTGAGATGTCCACGAGTGAAAATAGAGAAAAAATTAACTAAAGGCTGTCCGCAAGGATCGTGTGTGTGGACCAGTGTTCTGGGACGTAACATTCGAAATGGCCATAGAAAGCATGATTGGGCAAGAAGGACTCCTGGGCTTGTTGCCTTCGCGGATGATCTTCTACTGCTGATACAAGGCGGAACAAGGGACGAAGTAGAGGCTAGAAGCAGAATGGCATTAAGACATTTACAAAACTGGTGCTCCAAAGTGAAATTAACCCTTGCACCTCACAAGACTCAATTCATGGTTCTCAGTGGCCGCCCCAAGCGAAATCCAATAATAAAAGTTAACGACGTCTCCATAAAAAGAGTTAGAACTTGTAAATACCTGGGAGTCACGCTAGACGAGCGACTAAATTTTACTGACCATATAACGGAGGTGTGCAGTCGTGCCAAAATAGTGATGAACAAACTGACCAGTATTGGGCAAAGAAGATTTCATCTTCCAACGTCCATAATAAGGAGGTATCACGACAGTATATTATCCTCGATTGTGGGATATGCTGCTAGCAGTTGGGCGCATAAGTTACGACAAGTTAAACCTCGCCAGGCACTAAGAAGCGTACAAAGAAGCATACTGATAAGATTAAGTGGTGCATATAGCACAACAGCGACCGACTCTCTGCTGGTTGCGTTGGGCGTTTGGCCACTTGACCTAGAAGTTAGAAAGAGAGGGGCACACTATTGGCTACGAACCGGTGACGCCGAAAAAGTAGAACAAATTTTAGGAAGACCGGTTACAGAAGCACGGGAGATAAAAACAGTCTTGATGGAAGAATGGCAACAACAGTGGTCGCGTAGTACGACTGGCAGGAGAACCTACAATATTTGGCCAACAATTCAAGAGAGATTAAACCTTCGTCACCTGGATCCGTCAACCGGACTTGTTCATTACATCACTGGACACGGGCCATATCCCAGCCTACTACATAAAAGAGGACTAAAAGACACAAGCTTGTGTGAGTGCGGGGAAGAGGGTACACCCGAACACATCGTCTGGGATTGCACACAAATGGCAGAAGCCAGAAACGAAGGATTTCATGAACTAAGAAACATGAAAACGGAAGACATACTAAAAAATGAGCAACTTTGGCGCAAACTAGACGAAGTGATGCAAAATATATCCAAACTGCAAAAGGAGAGATTCATGCAAAGTTTAGCGACAGCAAGAGGAAGGCCAAGTCAAGCCGACTATGACGTCACAGAGTAACACCCGAGAGCAGCCACAAGCGAATGCGTGTCTAAGCGCTCGATCAGCGAGTCATATATCGTGCTGAAAACGCAACCAGCTGATCTGCGGAGAGGAGTGCTTAAACCATATTAAAGACTTTAAATGGACCGTTTCGCAGCAACACCACTGGAGATTCTACCTACAAACAAGAACTTGCTGAAGCAACACGTATAAAAGTTTATAGTGAATGTATAAGTTCTTTACTAGTGCTCACATGAACTTATAGTCCGATGCATAAAATGTGGTCTGACATTGCAATAACACAAATAATAGATAATAGTTGCAGTCTCGAGCCGCTTCTGAAAGTAAAACATTGTTATCTCTTAAAATATGTAAAAATGTTAATAGTTAGTTAAGAGTAAAAGTTGTAAATTATGTAGCCAATAATCTTAAAATAGGAATTTGTTCAAATATTGACAATAACAAATACCGGCAGTAGATGTTAAACTAATCTAGTTCACCTGTGAAACGAACAACCTACTAGCCGGATATTAAAGACTCCTTACTTCTGCAATTAGATATATATCATTGAAAATTAGTTCTCACAACCAGTGTTGGAGGTGGCCAGTCTCCCGATGGGCGGTCTTCTCGGTCACTCTGGCTGCCAGAGAGACTGAGAACGTGCGCTATTCCGGGAGATTTGGAATTCGGATTACCGCACCGATACGAATGCTGGAAAATGCTTTCTTAGATGGTAGAGTAGTAGATAGTAGTAATAGTTTAGTAGTAGTGGTAGACGTACGAAGTGACATAGTGAAATGTTAAAAATTCTAACCATAAAGTGGACAGGAAACTGCAGACACCACACAAAACTAGAAAAATATAATAAATCAATTATGACAAAATGCAGCAAGTTTAGAAAGTTGTAATATATGTTAACAGCGAAACAATTGTATGTATCGTGCCAACAAGAAAAGACTGTACAGATATTGCCAAAGCCATACATAACAAAAACTGAAATAATTCATTGTGAAATTATCTGTTGAAATATCAAATGTAAAACTGTTGTGTTAAATTAAGGCCTATTTTAGTTTCTAGATACTAGGCTGTAAAAAATGTGTGCTAAATAAAAAAAAAAAAAAAAAAAAAAAAAAAAAAAAAAAAAAAAAAAATGTCCCTTCCTATAACACTAAGTACTGGAAATCACAGAGAAAACTGAAATAGAATTCATTTGATAGTGTATGGTAGATTGTGATTGTTCTTTTTCATAGTTTGTGAAGATTTATGTTTCTATCACTTTTTGCAGCTTATACTTATTATTTAGAGTGAAGATAGTATATAGCAGAAATTATGTATTGAGACAGCTGCCAACACAAGACGATACTTATTCCCATTCTGTGAACAAATTACGTTCACTAGTATATATAATCATACTCACTTGTCTTAGGCTGAAGTGCCAAATCAACTCTTGTTGTATATCACTTATCAGTTACCCCATTTTCCCCTGTCAGAATGTAAATTATTCACAAAATAATTATAAACAGTTG
Source organism: Vandiemenella viatica (assembly GCA_031002005.1). NCBI lineage: Eukaryota > Metazoa > Arthropoda > Insecta > Orthoptera > Morabidae > Vandiemenella > Vandiemenella viatica. The sequence continues at coordinate 173,737,994 of JARYHS010012519.1, read as the reverse complement.
ATTAAGTTCAACAAAAAACAGTTATTGCAAGAAACCTGTGTCTTGCAACACAGTGCATTCCTAGAACTCAAATTTGCTACTGAAGATAGGTAATAGAATGTTTGAATAATTTTTTTAAGGAGAGAGAAAGGAACCATTACTTACTGCAGTTAGGTAATTAGATGAATAGGGGAATTGCCACTGGAGCATTAGCTTCATCACAATTAAAATTAATAATAATAATAATTACAGTACAGCTATTCAAAAAAGGCTAACAAAGAAAGTTTTCATGTACGTACTCTTTAAGTTATTTCCAGGAGAACATGATTTGGATTGAGTGGTAGCTGGAGAGAAACAACCAGTTGTGTGCAATTGAGATTGTGTTGAGGTTAGGCTGCTATATTTAAATTTAGAACATAAAGGAAGGAAACTGGCTGGTTTTAGGACAAAGCAGAATATAACCAAATGTCTATAGTACATCACCAGTAAAAGTAGAATGATGTAGTATCAGTTCTTCACGTGTTTTAGGCACATTCACCAACCTACTGACATCCCACTTTATTTTTATACCGAGTGTTACAGAAAAATGTATACACACTTCAGGAGAAGAAAAAACATATGGAAACATTTTCATACAAAATGTTTATTAGCCTGAAATTAAGATTATAAGTCTGTTTGAAGTTTCCAATACACTTTCTGGGGTAAATGTTTATGTTAAGTGTTCAAAGTGATGGCCTTCTGCATCAATGCATTTCTGAACACGGGTTGTGACTGATTCGGTAACTACCGCTAAAGTTTCCAGTGGGATATCTGCGCACACTGTTCTAATCTCATCCCAAAGTTCGTTCAGGTTATCTGGTTTTCTTCTGTACACCTGGTCTTTCACTGATCCCCATAAGTAAAAGTCCAACGGTGTTAGATCTGGAGAACGCGCAGGAAACTCGATTGGACCCCTGTGTCCTATCCAATTCTCTGGAAAATGTAGATCAAGGTATGCTATTACATCCCTATGGTAGTGCGCAGGGGCGCCATCTTGTTGATAATAAATCCTCTCATTACCGTACAGTTCATGAATGGCAGGTAAAATTGAATCGTTAAGCATTCTCAGATAAAGTTCACCGGTTAAAGTACCTTCATAACGGAAAGGACCAATGAGTCCCCTACTAGTCAATCCGCACCACACATTTACACCAGGCAAATTCACAGCCGTTTCCACTGTGATGTGGGGATTATTGTCAGCCCAGTACACACAATTGTGTCTGTTGACAGTTCCATTGAGCTTGAACTGTGCTTCATCTGACCAAACCACATTCCCCACAAATTCCGGAACATTGTTAACCATGTCCCGAAACCATTCACAAAATTGTAACCTACGATCTGAGTCGTCGTCGTTTAACTGTTGCACCAGTCTGGGAATGTACACTTTAAACTTGCCTTTCTTCAGAATGCGTAGCACGCTGACATGACTTACACCACTCTCACGCGCATTTTGCCTTGTAGATTTTTGTGGCGACTGCTGAAAGCATTCCAGCACCGCAGCTGAGGACTCGTCACACGTAGCTGTGCGAGGTCGCCCTGATTGGCCTTTGTGTACATCACACACTGTTCCATGCAGCTCGAATTCGTCACGTATACGGGTAATTGTTAACCGTGTAGGTGGATCTGTACCAAACTCACATCTCCACTGTCTCTGGACAGCAGCCACATTCTCAAATTTCCAGTACCACTTCAACAATTGCTTACGCTCTTCAAAGTTCAACCGTACTTCCGCCATGTTGATATCAGTTAAGCACCGCTGCCCGCGTCACGGCCCTAGCTTGCTGCCACCTACTGAGCAAACATCACACTACGTTTGTACCAAATTTCATCCTCTCAAGCGTGAAAACGAACTCTCTATGACCTTTAAAAGTGTGTATACATTTTTTGTAACACTCGGTATATAATAATGAATAACAAAAGAAAGGGAAATTAACCCGCCACATACAGAAATTAAATGTTATCTACGAAAACCCAACTACTTTAAGTCCAAACTGAAAGCATTTCTGCTTCAGAACCCATTTTACTCTGTAAAAGAATTTTCCTCTTGGAATTTGGTAACTAAGAATGACTGATAAAACAGTATATTTGGCGTATGGAAGGTGGCGGTGTCAAAGTTGTCCACAATTACTAGAATGATATATGGCTTTTCTTACTATTGAAACTTTTGACAAATGAAGAAATTATACTGTTTACAAAATTCACTCATATGTAGTTACTTACATGGGATAGCATTCACTCAAAAAATGCTGTGAAAAAATTATCATGCTAACAGGTTTTTAAGTAATTGACTGCTAATGAGATGTTGGTAATATAATTGATATTGTTGATAAGTGTGTGTACTGTTCCATATAGATAGTAACCAACATTTTATAATATGTAGTTGTACATAGATTACAGTGAAACTTGTAATGGTAACTGGTTGGTAAGAAAATAACTGGTTATTAGATGCTGGTAACAAGTGAATACACTGTTCCACATAATAAGTAGTAATTAACTCGGGATTGTATTTGTTGATTACAGGGGATATTGATTATACTAATGGGATGTAGCTAACTTGTTATCAATGTATAATAATAATATCTATTATATAGTAATATAATTGACATTATTATTAAGTGTATGTACTGTTCCAAATCCACGAGATTATTCTCACATGGAATCAAAGTGACCATATCTATCTATCTATCTATTAGAAATGAAAATTGGGAAGAGGGTAGCCAAAGAAAACTCATCAGTTACTGTACATATGTTGGAGCCAATAGCTTGTGACGACACCATAAAGGTTGACCAATTTTTCTCTTAACCCGTTAACCATGTGTATATTCATATACGAAAAATTAAAAGAAATATGGAAGTAAAAAAAAGTATCTACACTGTTGAAAATAGTGAATTAATAAACTGTATTTGTAAGTGATGGTTTTTACCTGGTTGGTACGGTGAAGAGGTATGTAAGACTTATCTGAGATTCAGGCCTGGAAGATGTCTTGTGTCCAGAATGTGTTGGTAGCCCAATTCTCATCTATGGAGTTTAGAATGGGGTGTAGTTTCTGACTGTAAAGCAGTTATTGAACTTGGTCAATGGAGGCAGATGATCTTTTATGTTATAAGGTGGGTTGAGCTACAGGCATATTGTCTATGATGGTGTAGGCTTTACCAGTGGCGGGTTACAATAGGTGTTTTACAAAGAGACGTATTACAAGGGAAGGAGTCGTGTGATGGTTTTAGTGTTCGAGGGTTGTTATTAGTGGACAGGTGTATTATTCAATTAGCAGTTCCTACAACTTCATCCACACAAAATTTGAGATTTTTGTTGTAAATTAATAGATAAACTATCATTGAAATTCCCTGTGTAGGAAAAAGCCTAGGAACAACCGACTTTCTTTTTCCTCTTTCCTCGATCTCCTCCTCTCCTTCTATATTTAGGTTTGGTACAAATGTTTTAAACACATTTGGCACACTATTTGTTTCTACTATCCCATGAAACTCCAACTAATTCAGATTTTGTGGTTGTGGATGACCTACAGCTACACTTGAATGTTGTTCACATAGCTTCTCTGTGGACAGGAGCCTGTGTACAAACAGATTGCTTTACTTTAATGTATATAAATGCATAGACTATTACTGACTTCGCAGCATTTCACTGTCAAATCAAAACATAATTTAAGCTATCACTAATGTAACAAATTATCACAATATCATTTAAATGGTTTACTATTGTTTGGTCTATACACACAAATAAATTTTTTTTAAATAAAATTTTGGCCTCTATATCATGGATTAAATATATTACCAATAGGAATAAGAATTATTTGACATATTAGTTAAATTTCAATTTCTTTGTAATCTATATTGCCTAATGCCGATTCCCTTTTCCTTTGTTTAATTAATGACATATGCCATCACTAAATGAATATACATTGAAATCCAATGATTAGTTTGTGTGAGACACATATATGCAGGCAAATATTCCAAAATTTATGGTTATGGCCTCTGTATCATCAAAAATTACATTACTGACCTAGTTAAAAAGTATCAAATTTGTCTACTGATTACATAAGCTATCACTGTGATTTTGTTGAAATAGGTTCATTAGTTTTTGTGAGATGTGTGCACAGATAGACAAAAATTCACAAATTTACGGTTCTGGCCCAAATTATGTTTCTGGGTTTGATAGAAAGTATCCCGAATGATACCCACCTAAATAAGCTGTCACTGTGTTAAATCAGGTGGGTTGGTAAGGACCATTTTTCACTCATTGGCCACTTGATGTGACACATTTTTTCATTAGTATATATCCTATAACAAATAAGAAAAAAAAATCTAAATGGAAACTATAATTGATGGGAAAAATAAAATAAATAATTAAATACATATCACCTACATTAATTAATATAAACACTATTAGTTTTAATCCAAAAAAAGTTAATAGTAAATATAACACTAAATGCAATATTCAGATGAATGGAGTTTATTACTATTATTATTTCACTACATGAAATATCTAAACAATCATTAATCATACAGTTTCAGACACTTTTAGCAGCATGTTTTAAATTAGTCTTCCTGCTTGCTTTTTTTTTCCATGCCAATAACTACTGGACCATCCTTCAGCAGTGGTGTCTTGTAGTGTATAAGCATATTCAAGAGTTGGTTTCTTAACTTTGGTTGAATTGTAGTGCGAATATGGCAGAAACCATACTACGGAAGCAACATGTGCACAACACTCTACTACCCTTGTGCCTACTTAACATTGACTATACCTGTATTGTAATGCTGCCTGTTCTGTTTCTATTCAAATATTACAGTTTTTGGAACTTGTTGTCATTACGTAACTGAAGTTGAAGACCAGAAACACCATCATAATGTGTATAAGGAGAGAAAATACCTTCTTCATTTAAGTGCTCTTGAGTGTATGATTGGTCTTGTTTAAGTCGATATATTCCAAGATTAAATTGTTTCAGCTCATCCAATTACACATGGAAAATCTGGAAATCAGTTAATCTTAGATCAGATTGCCTTTTTATCTCGTCCATCTTTTCTGTTTGACCATCTGTTTTAAATAATTTTTATTTCAACCAAATCAAGCAACTGTTGAGAGATTATTCATCATCTTCAGTGATTTTAATACTTGTGGGGTGGAAAGCATTAGGAACAGCACATATAATAGCTGCTTCATGATCACATATTTCTTCAGTTACTTGAGACGCCATAAGATTTTCATCAGGATTTATTTGTATTTTGGGTCATGTGAGAAACCTCCTTACTGAAGTATTTATTATTAAGTTCTTCAATAAATATTCGCAACAACTGTTTCAGAATAGTACATAACTGAACTTTCTGAGTGCAGCAAAGCAGTGCAATCATAGAATATATAATAGTACTATGTGAAACTGATACTCCCACATGAAGTAATTTTTTCTCTCTAACAGTTAGGAGCATACATCGAACCAAAATAAAACAATACACATAAAAGCCTATGAAGAATAGTACCATTACAAGTCAGAATTGGCATGTTTCATGGAACACTTCTTAATAAAAATAATTACCAAGAGAAATTGTGAATAATCTACCAGAAGCCCTTAAAAAATTTAAAGTTCAAATTAGTATAGGGCAAAAGTATGTGGGAAGAGGAAAGGGAAAAAGACAGATGTGTGAGGAGATTGCCGCTGGACCCTACACTCCATCACAATTAGATTAAATAGTTTGAAGATTTTTTAAAAAATTTAAAAGACCAAAGTACTATTTTTTTAGCAATAATTTCTATGTCTTAGACTATTTTAATAATAATGTATAACTTATATTAGAAAAAAATACATATCTTCAAGTATACAAAGACGCTGAAAAATTGTCGGAATTCAAAAATTTATTTTTCGAGCGTGGTGATGGGCGAAAAATGGCCCTTACCAATCTTCCTCCTTTCAAAATAGGTATGTTTTGGGACTATTTTAGTCTCTGATCATCAGCAGTTATGTTAATAATCTGGGAAAAATATCTTAATTAGTGACATAAGCTCTCAGCGACTGCCATTTTATTAAAATCCGTTCATTAACTTTTGCTTGTTGCGTCAATGGAGACAGAAATATCGAAATTTACTTTTTTTGCCTCTTCCCCCCCCCCCCCCCCCCCCGTCAGTATCATGTGGAAGTATTACTAATTTGGATTAACAGAATCCTATATGCAAACCAAAGTCATAAGCTATCACTATGTATAATTTCATTTAAATCTCTTCATTAATTTTTGTGTGTTATCACATCAGAGATACAAAAATTTCAAAATTTGCTGGTTTGACTTCTGTATCATTAGCAAGTATATTGTTATTTGGGATAGAAAGTATTCCATGTTCCAACCAGTCAAATAAGATAGCACCATGTGCAGCTGTATTAAATTCTATCAATTGGTTTTGTGCAAACTTACAACAAATGTTGTAAGTTACATTGGTGGCTCTGTGAATAACTCCACAAAAGGCAGTTTGTGTATGATCTGTTAATAAATTTTGTGCAAAAATACATATTTTATACAATTTTATTACATGATATAGGTTTTTGTGGTCTACTGGAGGTAATGCAGAATGTTACTTTAACTTGTGTATGAGGCTGAACTGATTTTTTAGCTTGAACAATACAGGGAGATACTATACATAAACTAAAAGCCATAAATTTGATAACAAATGATAAAGTTTTTTTTCTTGTTTGGGGTGTAGAGCTATGGGTCTATGAATTTTACAATCTGGGGCAAAAACTTTGAAATTATAGTCCATTCAGAAATTACTTTGCTTCCCCCTTATCATTCTCGTCGCACGGGTCAACAGTAAAGGGATGCCACCACATAAAATTTGCTGCCCCTATAAACATGATTTTTCTACCCTTTTAAACAGGATTTTGCCCTGGTTTTACCTCCCCCCACATCCGGCACTGGGAGCTGAGGAGATAGTTGAAAAATAACACAGTCCTGACTGCACAGCACACTGAAATATAGAAGTAGGAATTAATATATTTTTAATTTATTATGGATTGAGAAGTATCAGAAATACTCACATTAGCACCATTTTGGAATGTCAAGAATTTATTTGTGTCAAATTCAGTGTTAAATAACCTTTGCATAAAACCTAACCTTAAATAAAAATTAACTTGTTATGAAATCATTTTCTTGATATTATAATTAGGAACATTTAATGTGTACATGTCAGTTGGGTTACTGGTTAGTCCTCAACCAAGTCTTTGATACGTAGGGTACAGATCTTCTTCACTTCACAGATGCCTGTCACCAATTCTTCATCTCTTGAGTTTTCCAATCTCTTGTTAAGACCTTCTAATATTGCTGACGTCTTGTTTTCTCTTGCACAGATCACAAAGGGGAAACCAAATTTTGACTTGTACCTGGAAAAAAGAGTTTTAATTTGTCTAAGTTCTTAAGGTAATCGTAGTTCTATTATATTCAAGCATTAGTATGTAAAAAAATGTATACGGTATTTCAGTTTCATACAGCGATAATATCAAGTTACAGTTGTATTTATATAGCATAATACTATATAAAAATTACCTTCATCACACAAAGAACTAAATAATTAAATAGACACAAGATTGGAATAAACCTTTGAAGTGGTAGGCATCTACAACGCTGTTCATTACTCTAATGAAATATTCTGCTTTATCATATTAGTTATTGATTGTTATCATATTAGTTTCCGATTGTATTCTGTGGTAATTTCCCTAAACAAATCTAACAGCCCCCTTTGCACCCTCTGCATCTCCTGAATTTGATACACAAAATGTGGGTCACATGCTATACCTTCATAATCAAGCAACAGTCTGACCAAAGTTTTGTAACTGATCATATCTCTTGTACATCCCTTCTCTAGTAACTGAAGGGTATAGAAACCACTTCCAACTACCTACCCAGTTATGTTTACTATCAAATGTTATGCAAAGATATTTACATGTAAAAATGGAGACTTTCCCAGTGTATTTCATTGCAAGATATTTTCACCCAATTCATATCCATCCTATAATCATAGTGTGTTAAAAAAAAAACAAAAAAAAACACACAATTCCTATCCATCCTATAATCAGAAGGAACTTTAACTTTTTTTTCTATTTATTTAGTTAGCTGACATTTCTTGGCCTTTATTTTCATTTCACGATGATCTACCCAGCTAAATATTCTGTCCAGATCACCCTGTAGCTGTTATCAATTCTCTATTGTTTTAATTCTGTTATGTAACATTATGTCATCTGCAAATAATCTAACTTCTGACTGCAAACAATCAATCAAATCATTACTTAGAACAGTGAAAAACTATATTTCAGTAAACCACTCTTTGACATTTCCTTCTTCACATCCATCTCTTTTGATACTGAATTTCCTACCCTAACTCTTTTTTTTATCAATTCTAATGTTTTTTTACCGTATTTAATACAATTTCATGGCCACTCTGTCAAATGTCTACAAGAGATCTAGAGTACACTGTCAACTTTGACCTTCTTGTTAATTTCATCCAAAATACCCTGCATGTGGAGCACTAACTGAAATTTCACTAAAATATCCTGGCTTAAAGTCATGTTACCAATTTGCAAACAAATTTCTTCCTCATAGACATTTCTAATGTAATTGCTTTCCAATCTCTCCATCAATTAACATACCACTGATAAACTATTTGGCCTGTAATTCTGGACCCCATTTATCTGCTCTCCTTTATAGACTGGTTTTATGTACTATTGTGCCTTTGCAGTCTTCTGGTAAGCAGCAGGTCTCCAGTCTCAATAATATTACACCCTCATTGTATCCTCGGGATTTATTGTCCATTACCACTTATGTGGAGAAGCTCCTTCTTTGATTTTTCCCCTCCCATACTTAAATGATATTCCCCAATGGCCTTATTAAACCCATTTCTTAATAGCTCTACCTTTTTATAATCCTTCTTCCTAATACAAAATTTTCTGAATACCTTTCCATCCCCTCAGTTGTGTAATGAAGCCCTAGAAATTTCTAATAGCATTATTCAATGGTCTCACAGCACCTATAATATTGATACAAATTCTTCACGGGTATAATATTTTTAATAAACACATCTTAAGCTTCCTATTTTTATAGTATTAATTCATTGTTTATTTGTATGAACGAAGCCTTTCCTGGCATGTCGCTGAAAACCAGTTCTGGTTCCCACATCATGAGCATCCGACCTGTGAAGATTATATTTCATAGTTGTTTCAAGTATTCCCTACTGTTGGGTTCTCGTCATAGCAACCTCTTTAGTCTTCTATTATAGGATGAAGGTTTTGTACTTTCTTTATTTCGGTTTTTGAGTAAACATTCCTTCCCCAGTTCTTTGTATCTCCTTCACTTCTTCCTATCTCCTCTCTCTGTACAGATGTTCACTCAAGAAGTGCTGAACTTTACCCCAGAATATTTTTTCAATTTTTTGACATGTCTTTTATAAATTTACCTATAATGACCTTCAGTTTTGGCCATTGGTTTGCTGAACCCTCTAATTTCCATCAAAACTGCATCATGATGACTTATTTCTTCTGTAGACTTAGATCCCACAAAGCTACGGTCAGGATTTATTAGATGTCAGTCATGTTTAGCCCCCTGTGCTCTGTTCTACCACTTGTGAAGACCCTCCTTCTCTCATTAACATATTCTCAAACCTAAATTCCCTGGTGTTATTAATCTTATTTTCCTTCCAGTCTCCATTTGGTAAATTTAATTCTCCGAAATTCTATGCTAACCTCTGAATGTGAATTTAATTTCTCTCCAAAATATCATCACCATCATTCATACTTCAACTAAGCTATTTTTCCCTTAGACTCAACCATGAAATCTACATATTGTAATTCATACTTGCGAGTTATGAACACCAGCAAGCTGAAGAGGTTTTTGTTAAACCCGTGTGTACCCATATACCCCTCCACCAAATCCTCTTATACCTCTGTTCCTATAACTATTTGTGGTTTCTGCATTTCTATCAAGTCAGCAAAGTCTGTTATTATCTTCAGTGTATTCCTACAGTTCATTACTAAATTAGTTCACAATCCAAAGATTGATTGGATTCTCCTGAAGGAGGCATACTAAGCTATTGTGATAGAGGTAGGATGGCCAGTTTTTTCTTCTGGGACCTACAGTTTAACATAGGATCCCAAACATTGAATGTCCTGCCGTAGCTCGTATTATTCAACTTAACTTTCAAAAATTCCTGCACCCACCAGAATTTGAACATGGGATTAGACCAATAACTTTTGAAGGCAAGCGCCTTAACCATACAGCTACCAGATCACTGAGTTTACTGGCAACAGTCTTAACACTGCCTTTGTGCTATTTATAGCGTTACTCCTCATCTTTTTTGTTGTTGCCCTCTTTTTGTATTGTTTCATCAACTTAAACTATTTCTTTAGTATTTAAGATTTCTCCCACAATGCATCTGTAGTCAGCATCCTTTTTCTCATATTACACATGAACAGTGAATTAACAGCCACCATTTACTTAGGCACATGTATTAACTGCCTACTATTACCATATTGCTACTGCCCTTTGATTCAAAGCAAAATACTTTCATGATTTGTCTATCATTTGCATCACACAAGACTTTTTAAAGCCTCAGCTTTATAACACAGACCAAAATTTTACAGTTTGAAAAATCCGGCTTGATGACACACCTGGCACTTAGCTCCCTAATGTTGCTGACGATGGCCTCGCCCTTGTCCTGCAGCCCAGCATTGACCTGTTCTCGGAGTGACTCAGTTGTCAAGGTGTCCTCAGTGCAAAGGTCTGGATGACCTTTCAGGACACCTTCCTTTTCTGACAGAATTACAAAAGAATGAGACAGTTAGATGGTAGATATCCTGCTGTGAAGCAAACTTCACACAACTTCAAGCATTCAAGAGGAAAGATAGAGGAAACGTTCATGACTTTAAAGAAGACTTATGCATCCTGCTATTTCTGGATTTAGTACAAAACTATATTTTAAAATTTGTTTGATCTTCATTTCCTAAGCCTTGATAAACCCTCAAGCAGAATTTTTTTTCTAGATGAGAACTACATCAAACCACAAAGAGCCTCAGACAGCAATATTCTGAGAGATAATAGTATTGTTCATTTTGAATTTTTTTATGTGTAATAACTATTCAGAGCAAGATAGTTATAGCAATAATGAGAATATACAGAGTGATGAACGAAGAAATAGGAGTTTAGGTTAAGTAACTTTTAAAGTACCCTAATTTATATATAGAACTGTTATATAATACATTCAATAATGTGTGGTTCAGTCAAATACTAAATAGGCATAAAGGAGTTAAATTGGCCAAAATGAAAGAAGGATATCTTGTTTCAGCAGTTTAAATAAAGTTAATTAATAAATTATTTCACAAGGATTAACCTAAAAGAAATGGCAAATAAATTTGTATCCACGTTTTAGGATGACTCTATATTTTACCTTCAACATTGAACATAGCAAAATTTGCACATGGAAGACAAAGGTATAAATATTTTGTTAGATGTATGTGAGTTACGTTTCTTTTCCTTGTTCTAAGGAAATGATTTTGGTGCTAATTCTGTTGCAGGCTCATCTGTGATTGTTGAGTACGTAAAATGGTTGATATTTTAAAGCAGGATTGTTCAAACTATGTTCCATCATAATGATTAAGCAATGTCATCTGTTTTACATTGCAAAACCTGTTATTGTTTAAGGCTTCTCTAAAATCGTAGATAGCGTAGGAATATAATGAAATATACTGGAAGGAAATCATTATTTCATGGCATATAAAAGAATGTTGTCTAAAAGCTCCTGAACCTGTGCGTTAAGTATGCGATATCATTTTCTTGATACCGTTATTGATTTCTGTTTTCCGAAATGCAGATTAAGGCAGGCATCGAAAGCAGCATGTGATTGGAGGATTTCCTGCAAAAGTGATCATCTTTGGGTTTCATGTCGGCTAATATCTCTGTCGAGTAAATGCATGGAGGAATCTTTCCTCTATGAGTGAATGACTTGAATAGTGGCAGTTACCTTACACTGTCTACTTAGAGATATTAGCCAGTGACAGATACTTTGCTATCCTGCTACTGAAAATGAAGTCTCAGAATTTTCCGTCCACCAGAAGCTTAAAACATGGCACATTTGTTAGTTAGATCCTCCTCTCTAGCAGGAACATTTATTTGGGAAAAGGGGGGCTGTGAAAGGAGAAGGTTATCACATTGTGACCCCTCTTGGTATTTCGAAGCAATCTCCCAAAACAAGCTTCAGGGCTGCTGCGGGCAATGATTGTCAAAGGCTAAGATTAGGTGTCGAAGCTTCTGTTTCCATTGTGAAAACTCTGAGCCGTGGATCACCCAAGTCTGATAGCGTGGCAGACATCGAAACCTTTACTTCCAATTACGCATTGGGGAGCTTCCGTCCATGAAGTCCGGAACATTCCTTAGGATGCAGAACTGTGCTTATAACTGGAAAGTTTGAAATATTTCCGATGGGTGAGAATGGATGAATTTTAAATTTGTTACAAATTGAGAAGATCCTATGATTAAGGAGAGAGGAAACCGATAAATATACCTACCTTGCGGTGGTAGATTATCCAGATAGCGTTGCGCGACATCGAGTAGTGCCTGCAGCTTATGGTGTGGCCTGGCCTCACAGATGGCGTGCGCAGCATCTGGTCTCGCCTCCACCACGTTTTGGAGCAGAGCAACGCACTGCGCGGGCGCCATCGTGTCGAGATCGTTCATGCGGACAGAGTTGGCCGACCGCTTGCGGGTATGCGGGCAGAAGAAGGACATTTCTGCCGTCTGCCCTCTACAAAGAAACAACAAACATGGATCAACGAGAGTGTTCGATCCTTCAAACCTCTGGAGCCAAAACTAAAAGAGGGTTAAGATTTTCGCCCAAAATGATAGGAGGATTGCATATAAGAGCTCTGACAGTAGAAACGAATCTCAATTTCAAATGTATAATTGTGCCTTTAGATGGTTTTGACTACCTGTCCTACTAGAATCATCATGTAAGTGTCCTGACACTAGTGTCAATGAGTTTAAAGAAAAGCTGTGCTCTGCTTATCAACAATGTCTCCTCTGTGCTCCAAACACTTCTTCAAACAGCATTCCAGGGCTTTGATACCATCTACATAAAATAATTTCTGAAGGGTGTCAAAAATGAGATGACAGCACATATCGTCTGAATTGACTGCAACCATGGAAAAGAGAGACCTGTAACTGGGAACATCGATCTGGTAAAACAGCATCATTGTCTTGACAACTCCATTTTCTCTTTTCCTTGGTAACTATGCCTCCGTGATAATTTACCTCCCCCGCCCACCCCCAAACCTATCCACCATTACTTTCCCTACAGCAGGAACAGTCTTGGTATTATTTGGAAGGGGAGAACTGGCGTGCATCCAGTGCATTGCCTGTTGCTTTGTCTAGGGATTAGTTGATGTAACCACGTCTCACTGACTCACACATCGTTCAGCAAAATCAACTGTATTGCTTTGAAGGAGTATTCAATAATGCTTCGACATCTCTCTTCTCCCTACTGATTCTCGCGTCAGAAATATTGGCAAACAGTTAAACGTTGTACAAGTTAAAACATATTACACCATGGGCGCCGGGAGGGGAGTGCACTTGCACCCCCATTGGTATGAAAGAAAATACACAAAAAATATTAAGAAATAAAAAATTTATTATTAAATTCACTGTTTGAATAGTAACTTAAGACGCCTAGGTTGTTGTCCAAATTTGTTCAACACCTTGTCAGTAAATTCCTCATCCTTAGTTAATAAGTGTTATATATAATGTATAAAAAAGATGCACCCCCCTTAAAGTAATCCTGCCGGCGCCCATGTATTACACCAATTTCGAACAGTACTTTGCAGATTCAAGTGTACTTTGCGTTGCTTAAAACAGTTTATCTTCGTTACAAAAAGATGGGCACATGGTCTGATCCTCACCACATTCACACTTAATATTGGTATTATCAATATAACCCCATTTTGTTAAATTGAATTTGGACCTGATCAAAATCGATTCAAGAATATGCAGAAATTCCAGCATTCTGTATGACTAGATGGCAAGGGTGTTCCGCAAGTGTCAGTGGTGTTTAGATGTTGGGGTTCTTAGTTTTCAACAATTGCGTTCATGCCGTTTTAGATGATCCAATTAGTTCCCGTGATGTTCGCAAGAAGCTTTTCCTGGACTCGAGTCTCTGGGCTGGTGGTGTATGGCCGTGCAGTGGATGGGCACTTTACCGTTCTACTATAGTCGTCTCCTTGATCATAGCCACTTCTATTGGGATACTGTGAGGAGCAATCTCTGAAAGCTGACGAAACCGCAAGTATTCTCAAAAGCATCAGCACTCAACTGGCGGCAAACTTTGTCATACTCAAGTACTATGTCAGTATAAGATCTACTGCAATTCTTGGGATGCCTGATATCTCCACAAGCTGCTGAACTGTTAGCCTTCTGTCTGATCGCCATCTCATGTACCCTACCCACATTTTCCTAAGGGATTGCAATCAGTGGCCATCCTGCGCTGGGATCATTTTCAGCGCAAAATATCCACTGGGTGCCGTTTTCTTTGGTGGGTAAGTGAAAGTTAATTACTAACATTATCTGCTTGCTATGCAATCGTGAATATGAAAAATCAAAACATTTTGTCATGGATGGGACCTTAATTGCTGTGGTAAAGATTCTCCCAGAGAAAACTGATAACATCGCCTTCGGAGATAAGCATCTATTCACTACTGAAGCGCCATAAAGTATCAAACGTCATGGGTACCTTCCAATATTGTGTGTGACCCCATTTTACCCGATGAAGTGCAGCAACCCGACTCTACAAGTCGTCGGAATTCACCTGAAGAAATATTCGACCACGCTTCCTCCACAGCTTTCCGGTGTTGCACATGGTGCACGAACTGACCTTTCTATTGGATTCATGTCTGGCGATCTAGGTGGCAAAATCATTAGTTGGAATTCTCCAGAATGTTCCCCAAACTAATCGTAAACGATTTTAACCTTGTGATATGGCGCATTGTTACCCTGGAAAAGTTCACTGTTGTTTGGAACAGGAAGGCAATGAATGGCTGCAAATGATCTCCAAATAAATTAGCATCCAGTCATTGGTCGGTTCAGTTTGACCAGAGGTTCCAGTCCGTGCTATGTAAACACAGCACATACAAGGATGGAGTCACCACCAGCTTGCACAGAGCCTTCCTGGCAACCAGGGTCTATGATCACGTAAGGTCTGCGTTATCCTCGAACTCTACGATCAGCTCTCACCAAATGGAATCGTGACTCATCTCGTCATGTAACCCTTTTACAGTCATGTAAATGTGGATACCCACGGCGTGTGGTTTTGTTGGGCGCGCTACATCAGCCTAAGTGAACGGGTCAGCACGCGCCTCTGGACAACCCTCGCTACCTCCCCACCACGTAGCCTAGTGTCGTTTCAGCTACCCAGGCGTTTGATCTTTACCGACTTGGTACCGGATAGAGGCGTGCCATCCCTGCAAGCACAGGCGGGACCCTTTCTACAGTCCGCTCTTTGCAGTTGTATCGGCCCGGCCGCAAAATGTACGGGTCGTGGGAAGCCAGCTCAAGGTCCAACCGGTGTGTTCACAAGCCTAGGAGAGGCGCTGCACCCGACGGCTTTTTGTTAGAAGTACTAGCGTCAGTCTTCTGCTGCCATATCCCATCAACACCAAATTTCGCAGCACTGTCCCACGGACACATCTGTCGTACCTGCCAAACTGAGTGTTGCTGTTATTTGATGTATGTTGCCTGTCTGTCGCTGGGCTCGGTCATCAAGTAGACGTGGTCAGCCATTACGTTGTCCGTGGCGGGAGGTAATGGCGGCAATTACCTATTCATGTCACACTCGTGACACTGTGGATCGACGAATGATGAATTAACGAACAAGTTCTGGAATGGAATACACCATGCGTATGCAATCCACTGCCATTCTGCATTCAGAGTCAGTTAATTCAAGTCGTGTAATCATAATCATGTCAGAAAACCTTTTACGCGACTCACGAGAGTACAAGTGATAACTCTAACATTACACATTTATAGGTTTGTTCCACAATGATGCCACCATCTGGATATTTCAGTCTTCTAATGCAGTGAATTTTGGCACTTCAGTATATGTTATCAATAATTTTGTGAGAAGCGCCAAACTGATAAGAGTCTGCAGTTTCTACTTTGAAACAATACAGCCGTTTGGATCAATATCCACAGAATTTTCTCCAAATGACATAAAACCTATGAAGGAACGATCAGAAAAAGACTGATAATTTGATAAGTGTTTTTCATTCACGCTGGTTAAACCTCAAGATATCAAGGAAGAGGTGACAAGCAACTCGGAACGAAATATTAGCGGATTCTGTATATCGGTACAATTAGCGCTCTGGTATTGGCGATACTGAAAAAAAAAAAAAAAACGCGATAGAACCATGGAACAAATATCTGTCCGAGGAGAATAGGCCAGGAAATACAGAACTTTATCAAGTGATTGAATTTTTATACGAACAAATTAAATCGGAAGGTAAGTGGGTACAAAATGAACCTAAAAAGTGTTGCAAAGCATTATAAGGAAACAGACTTCGACGCTCATTTAGAATTTGTAACTACCTTTCATAATTATCTTTTTTAAAACGTTGAGAATTATGGCTTTGCATAATTCCACTTTTAATAATCGTAGTTTGAGATATCACAAAATGTATCATTCATTCTACCAGAGAATGTTTCACCATCCGGACATTTGCATTTTCACATTATTTTTATAATTGAATAATTTTTATTATTGAGTGGAAATAAAAATGCCCATCCAAAGTCTGGCATTAAGCTGCGCTGCTTTTTTTTTTTTTTTTTAAAAAAAAAAAAAAAATAAGAAATGGAACAAGCGACCATCAAAAAAGAAGAAAAGCAGAGTATCTGATCATATTTTTCGAAATGGTAAGTATTGATTTATGCTACGTATCGTAGGAGGCAACATGAAACGGAAATGGGTATCTGGGCGAAAAAGAGTTTCTGGTCACGGTACGTCCGACAGTGGTTCAACATCAACCAATTTGTCTGAATTAGAAAAGGAGATAACTAGAAACTATTCTCTGATGATCACCAATCTTCTGTTAGGAGACGGCATCAGAAGAAGAATTATATTAAAAGAAAACTTCCTGAATTTACATAACGATAATCTCTAGAGAACTGCTGAACAGAAGTTTGATGCCGCCGAATGAAGACTGCAGTGTTTGGGATTGACAGTGGATGTAGCAGATTTGTTTACCTGTTTGGATGTGCTGCACTCTGCCTCAGCCACCACTGCCGACTGGGCACAGTCCATCCTGGCACACTCGTATCCTCCTTATCGCCATGGTCACGAGGTCAGCGGGCTCCTTGCCAAGAATTTTTATCTTCCTCAATGAATTTCGTCTTCGCTTGTTGCGTGGTCCGCCGTCGCCGAGTGCTCTAACGCTCAGCGCTGATTCCGTAACTGGAGCGACGTTAATCTGCTGTTAAGTCACTGCCGAGTGATGAATACATACATATGGTTCAACCAGCTGAATCAAAAAATGACTAGGATGTGCCACCTACCACCTCCCCAGCCACGCAAAGATTGAAGATACTCCAAATACTCAGAGATACTTGCAATAAAACCGACAGCTTGGACATTTGATGAAATATCAGAATTTTTGCTTTTAGAATAAAGAGAAACATGGGAGTGTACAAGGCGTGTATCGGTAATGAGGCGTGAAAAGATATTGGTGGATGAATTAGGAGAGGTGCTTGTAAGGAAAAAGATGACCATTGGCACTCGACTGCAGGCATAAGGGTGTGGGACGACTTTCTTTCATAGGTAAAGGGGCCAATGATTGGAATAAATTTCCATGTGAAATGATGAATAATTAATCAAGAAGCTAAAATAATTTAAAGTTGAAATTAGTAGAGGGAAAAAGTATGTAGGAAACTGAAAGGGGAAAAATCTGTGTGTAGGGAAACTGCCACCGAAACAAGCGCTCCATCGCAACTAAATTAAATTCAATGCGACCGTATTTGGACAAAATAAATGTCAGTTATACGGCCGTCGTAACATTTTCCTCCTTTCGTTGTGAGGAGGGAATTGTTAGATCTAAATTACCCTTATATGTTTATTTATGTGTCTGGCGTAATTTGACAGGGATCGATCAAAACACTGTGCACATTCTATCCGGATGCATAAATTATTTCGTGTAGGTAATTAATATTTTACTATGGTAGCATCCGAGCTGGCCTAGTCAGTTACTGCAGTGCAGCTACTCGCACCGTGTGACCGCATCGTACGAGTTACTGTCGGGTGTGAGTCGGTCAGTAGCTCGCATCCGAGATAAGGCTAGGTTACACAGTGCGAGCTAGCATCCGAGTTGGCCTAGTCAGTTACTGTAGTGCAGCTACTCGCCCCATGTGACCGCATCGTCCGTGTTACTGTCACGTGCGAGTCGGTCAGTAGCTAGCATCTGAGTTACTGCAACATTTTTTGATTTACTTGCCTCTCGCCTTCCCCCACCACGCCACAAGCAGCAGCTCGCAAGCGACTGGACGTCAACTTGCACGTTTTTTTGCGAAATGACAGTAGCTCGTCACTGGCGTAGCTAGGTCAACAAGGGCCCCGGTGCAAAAAATTTATTTTGGGCCCTCAGGCCAGACGGGTGACCTATTTTTTTGCTATGTGTTGCTGGTAGGGGCCCCCTGAACTGAGGATGGGGGCCCTTGAATTGTTCTTTAGGGGCCCCTGAGCAGTGGTTGGGGTCCCCCCCTGAGCAGCAAGGGCCCTTAGTGAGGGGCTCCTGTGTTCTCAGAGGCCCCTTTGACGACGGTAGAGCTTAAAAAAAAAAGGCGCCAGTTTTCCGTGAAGGCTCGTGGGCCCTCCTCTAAACTGTGCTTGAGGGCCCCTAGAGGTGCGCTTAGGGGCCCCTTGAGGTATGCGTGGGGGCCCCCTGAACGTGAGGGCCCCGGTGCACTGCACCGCCTAGCCCCATAGTAGCTACGCCCCTGTAGTTCGTAAGCTTGGGACCACGTTAGGTGCGATGTTCATTGCTAAATGTGTTTTTGTGTTTCCAGCAGTGATTAAAAACAAAAAATGGCGGATAGATGGCCTACCGAACAAAATTAAAAGTTTGTGGGGCTTTACAAGGACCAAACCAACTTATGGAATTGTTTGGATCCAAATTATAAGCACAGAGATCTACGTAAAGCCTCGCTTGAACACATTCGCATGGAATTGGTTTTCCAAGACACGAATGAAGTAACAGAAAAGATAGAAAAAAATTACGTTCTTGGTATAACCAGGAGTTATTGAAAATTGAGAAAAGCAAAAAGTGGATGTGGGACTGATGAGATCTATAAACCATCCATAAAATGGTTCTATGCCATGGATTACAGTATGGAAATAATTAATCTAAAAGTAAAACAAAATCGTTCTGTTTTTCTTCTTTTTTTTTGTACAGCACTTTCAGGTCGAAGTATTTCTCGCAAAGTATTTTTTTAATAGCTTTTTTCAGTCCACATTGCACGAGACCTATGAGTAGCTACTGAAAAGATGCGAGTACACACGTGCAGTAGCTGTCCATTGTCAGGTCAGAAACTCGTATTGTGTAACCTCAGCCGAACTCATATAAAGCAGCTGATCCCAAAATGTTGGGAACAATAACGAAACTCATTTTACTATGCTCATTCAAATTTTTATTTCGGCTTTAAGGTTTTCGACCTAGGAAACATTGGGGCAAAGAAATAGGATTGAAATCTGGCGTAGTCATTATGACCGAACTATTCCGGCATTTGACTGCATTGTTTCCGGGAACTATGGAATCGAGTCCCTCGAATGCTAAGCTCGATCGTTAGCCGCTCATCAACAAGACTTGGTAAATTAATAATCATTTGACATATTTTTTATTTATCACATATTAAATTACTCGTATGCAAATTAAAACCGTCAGACATAAACATCAGTTAAATGACTTATGTGGATATGCTGGTATAGCTCTGAAATTTCTGCAGGTTGTCATATTTTATCGGAAACAAAATTTAAATAAATAAATAAAAACACGCTTATGGAGAAAGAAAGAATAAATATATTCAGTGTACAGCTGGGGGTTTATTGTTAGCGAGGTTCAGGATTAATAAATCAGCTTCCATAAATTTCTAAAAAGCAAGAAGTCACGAATTATATATTAAATCTATTATTTCTAATAGCAGCTACGAAACGTTTTCGAACAACACTTTTTTACTGGAACTACTAATAAACAAAAATGAAACTGTCTGTCCGTAATAATTGTCAGAGTCCCGCGCCGCATTACGCTTTTGTGTGCGAGAAGTAAATACTGCAGACGAGCCGTTGTTTTTGCCAGTGTGGCTGCAGTATTCCAGTCTGGTGTTATAAAGCCGTCACCATTCCCCGCTCACCGAATATTAATTACACGGCGCACTGCACCCGCGGGACGCATTGTGGCCGCCATAACAAGCGCGAAAAACAAACGAGCTCCGTTATGGGCTGCAGGGGTGGGGGACGGCGACATTATTGCGCGCCGGAAAAGCAGTGGTGCCAACAGTCCAGCCGCTGATAATGTGCCCAGCGTCACCACAATCGAATGTTAAAAACACCAGCAAGCCATTACGCAGATTCAACGAGCTCAGCTTCGATTGACCAACTTCGTCTCTCTGCATACATACTAAGAGCATTCTACCACAAGAGATATTACATTTGGTGGATGCATATGTTTTTAGTTTTCTTCACTATTTTTTTGTATGAAATAAAAACGTCGCATGAGGTTTGTTTGGTTGCATTTGACTGCTATCTCGAACCAGCTAGCACCGTGTCAGCGCCGCACACCAATTGAGCAAACGGGGCGGGAACTGCATATATAGTCCACGTTAAGGATATCTGTCAGTAGTACCTACATGAGATCTCTTCTATTTGCTTTCTTTAAAGGGTAATCATGCACAATAGATGTGATTCAAAGGCGGCGGGTCAGCAAGGAATTTAATCGTCATGTATATGCAACATCTCAACCCTTTAGGTTGTAATGTAACCTGGACTACAGTAATAATTTTGGACGCTAACTGCACAGAACCACACTTTAACGTAACTGTGGCACTCGAATCGTCGTGTGTGGAGAATGAAGCCTGGACCACACTTTAAAACATAACAGTGGCACTTGATTCGCGGGTGCCACAGTTTCATGTCCTATATATCGCTATTACTGTGGTCCAGGCTACATTGCAACCTAAACGGTTCAGTTGTTGCTAACTGATCACAGGCCGGATACATGACGATTCAATACCTTGTTGACCCACCGTCTTCTAATCACATCTATTGTTCGTGATTAGTCTTCAAAGTGTGTTATATGCTTAAATTTACAGTCGGGAGACACTTTTTTCCAATAGAAAAAACTGTATATATCAGTTAGGAATCGATGAATTTGAGTTAGATATTACGAAGATACTATGATACTATCAGGTCCGGATCTCCTCCATAATTTCAGCATCTTCGGTTGTTTTATAAGTATTGCAGATTCTGTTTCACTTTAAGTGGTCCATAGACGATCAATATTAATGTCAATATTCTCCTAAATACTGATTGAAATATTGATTGTCTAGGAGCTTACTGAAGCGTGCTATCGATATTGATGGATATTGATAGGAAATTATATTTATATTTTCTGTCAATTTTAAAGAACTATTTGAACGTCTATCAGGTTTGTTATCAATATTTCCTTCAATAACAATTGCTTGTGAGACCACGAAGTGAGAACAGAATACGATAGGGAAGCCCCACCATGCAGGACGAATACTTTTGCCAGAATTCGAACTGATAACATTGATGCGTTTATATCGAATAATGCTGATGCGCGCTTCAGTATAGAGCGTCAATATTATACCGAATATTGACAATAATATTGATCGTCTATGCTAAGGGTTCCCAAACTTTTTCTTATCAAGCCCCCCTTCAGTCAAAAAAAAAAAAAAAAAAAGTTCCCTCGATCCTCCCCCCAAATACCTATTTTTTTTTTTATTAAAGATGTAAATGCATACTTTTCAGTAGTAAAAATGACATGTCAAAGGAACTATCACTAAATATGTGACGTTAGAATAAAGATTTTCAACTCTAAGAGGCGGCGAAGGAGACATTGCACAGTACTTACGACGTTGTAGAGTGGGGTATCGTCCACACGGGCGGAAAAGTTACCTCGCACCCTCCCCTCCCCCACCCCTAATTGGGGGGGGGGGCGCCACAAAGTTTGGGAACCTCTAGTCTAAGGGCCAACGAATCCAACTTTGCACGATGCGGACAACACAGTATTTATATTTTACTAGCTGACCCGGCAATGCTTCACTATTGTTAGATTTGAGAATACATGTAGATTACATGAACACAACTGAAAGTTTGATATTAACTTCTTTTATAATTAGATATTAACATACGTATTATTTTTATGTTTTTGATTAGATAAATAGTAAGTACGGTTTTATTCAATTTACATGTAAAGTTCACTGCATTCATTATTGTTCCATTAGTTGTGAATTAATAATTGTATAGGGCTCCGCTAAATATGCAATGTGACGCTGATGAATCAAACAATACAGTAATTTTCCATTGTGCCACTACCAAAACTCTCTTGGTAACTGAAACCCGATAAACACGTTATTCTCACATTTAGGACTCTATTCGTAACATAGCATAAATGCCAGATACTAGACCTGCAGAAGGTTCTTAAGTCTGGCGTAACATTGCCCCACGGCTTCATGAATGACTGTTTCCATGTGTGGGAAAATTTGGAGAACACTCCTACGTGGCTTTGTCTGGGTGGAGAGGAGAGGAGAGGGGGTGAAAGCTACGCTGGGCTACAGGGGGGGGAGGGAGGGTTCCAGAGCCAAGCCACGTAGCTTTTCATTCATATTATTTGTCATAGTTAAAATGAGGTACAGAACACACAACAGCATGTGAATATTTAATTAAACAGTACAAAATGTCTTCTATAATTAATTGGGAAAAATACTGCGTGCCACACGGGAGGGGAGGGGGAGGTGTCGTGGCAAAAGACACGTCAGTCAGCGTGGGAGGAGGGGGAGGAGGGTTCAAAAGAGGCCAAAGTGAACCCACGTAGTTTATGGACGCTTCCTTGTCATTTCTTGGCAAATACCAAGCAAAGCTTTGAGTTCCTAACTAATTCATGAACATTTTTTCTAACGTTCATTAAATTTATCATGACGTCGAACACCTTGAAACGACATTCTGCTGTGTGGAGGACCACTGCCAGTCCGATACAGTGACCATGCTGACAGGAAGTCACATAACTTCGTGTGGGTTTAGTGACAGTATCACATTTTCATTATTTGCTGTCTTCATCGTGACTAAATCAAACCTCGTAATCCTATAGTTTAAATCAAAACCAAGTACGGTGACTCGCCGAAAACCTGCTCTACCAAAAGTGAAGGTCAGATTAAGAATTTGTGAAAATCATGGATTAAACCATTATCTGGACCATCAGTATTTAGATTCACAATGAAACTCCTTACCGTTGTGTCCATACACAAATGCCTTTTCCAATTAGAAACCAGTGTTTCTTAGGACAAGTCAAATGTCAAAAATAATTCTACGGACCACTATCTTCTACATGACTAACTTTTTACCTGGCCTATATTATTAATATTTGGCGCATATTGTATTATACCATGATAAATCTAAAAGCAAGTTTTGAATCGCTACGGAGAAACGCAGTTACTAAATACTGTGTGTACTGTTAAAAATGAATTATATGTTGAACATAATTAATATTTATTAATCAAATGAGTAATAAAGGAGAGAATAAACCACGAAAAAGAAAGAAAGAATAATAATATAATGCATTTTCTCATGGTTAATTTTTTTGTTTTGATATCTTAATTCAATTAGAATTAGATTTTTAATATTCTGCTTGCGGACCAGGTATCCTATCTTCGTGGTCACCAGATGGAAAATCACTTATATGAAAAAGTTCCATTGTAACTTCACATCAGCCTATCACACACCTGTATGTTTTTGTTTAGATTTAATAATGGGACACTACTCTAGTTGGAGTGGTGATCGCCTGTTGTTGCTGCAACCAAGCAATCAGGACAGCGAGACTGGTAGCACAGCCACAACGGGCAACCTCTGCGCGAGGAATACGTTGTTTCCTTTCTGTTAACAAATGTGGACTCACTGATAAGTTCCTGGTTAACCTATAATTATATTACTAAGTTTCACAATTTGTGAATTGAAATACTCTCGAAATATTATTTGCCTTGATGGTAAACAAATACAAAATTTAACCTGGTTTTAAATACAAATCTGATTGTAGGCCATATTCTGCAGTTGCTGATCAATAGATTATTATAAATAAAGATAGCGTCTATGAACAGCTATTGTGGAGAATAATAATTTATTTCCAAGAGGCGTTTCACCCTTATGGTGTAGGACATCATCAGTGGAGGTATGGTGATAACTTTCACATGGTGATTTGGAACAGTACCTCACACAGGTTTACAAAACTTTTTGTAAATGTAGAGCTATTTAGCACTTCTACAGGCTTTTTTTATGTGAAGATATCTCCACTGATGATGTCCCACACCATAAGGGTGAAACACGTCTGGGAAATAAATTAACATTCGCCACAGCAGTTGCTAATAGACGGTATTTTATTTATAAAAATCTACTGGTTTTAATTTTTTTTTAGAATACCTACTTAAAAGATAATTATTTTTGCAAATTTTATCTCGAAGCAGTTTCTAAACATAACACGTTTTAACTTTAAATGTTGCACTTACTTGCACAAAATTCTGTGAATAGCCCACACAAAACATAAAGAAAAAGCAAATAATCGATCCCGCCCAGAAAAATCGACGCTGTAAGACATCCTAGTTCAATGGTAATAAAGTTTTATGTATTTCGCATATTACTTCTTCGTTCTGTGATCTGTAGATATCACTTAAACTTCTACTAATTGATAAATTGGTATTACTATCATATAACTGAGTGGAAGATGCCATATTTGTTTCGAATGATTTATTTGTGTTTATAAAGTCGTTTATACTCGAAGCTAGTCAGTCCTTAAAGTAAAATTTCTTGATGGTTCTCTTAGTGTTGAAGGTAAGGCAAAGCTGAACTGCCAACACTGAACATTTGGCTTTTCTGTTTCTCCCATGTTCATCTTCCAACATATAATGCGTACAGATCTAACAATGCCAACAATTGAAGTATTGTTTTATATATTTTTAGTGGTAAAATTAGAAGTGAAGCTGTTCAGTCTGCCAGTAAAGGCCCCTGCCAGGCAGACCTCACACACAACGCGCCTGCACGCCGGGATACATATACGACTCCAAACAGGCGCAGAGACATCAAAACAAACCAGGAAAACAAATAGAATCATCTAGAAGCTAAGTGGGACTATTTCTTACAGAGGTCGCCGTACTACCACACAACGGAATTCCTGCGCCAGGCCGCCTATATAAGCGTAGCCGGCCGCTCCACCGCCAGTTCCGGCCTGACCGCGGAACCAGCTTCAACTACAGAAGACCACCGGAAGTTCGCGAGAAGTAGAAGCCGTCTCTATCTACCCCGGATCAGGACCAGGCTAAATTTCTCGACGGTCATCCGCTAACTGTACCACATTAGTTATTGTTTACCAGTGTTTTGTGTACATAGTAATAAACCTCAAGGAACCATTAAGTGTAGTTCACTTCAGTGGCGACAAGGTTGGGATAAGAACTCTCGACCATCATGGCTACGCCAGCAGCACCTACGGAATGGCAACAGTTCCTCCAAGGACTTCTACATCAGTTCTTCGAATCTCAGAGACAACTGATTGCGGAAGTCAGGAATCTCCGCCAACCCACGGCCCCGCCTCCGTTCCCAGCATTCAACGACGACGTCGAAGAATGGGAGACCTACGAGAAGCGCATAAAACAACACTTCGCAATTCATCACATATCCAAAGAAGAAGACCAGCGTGCATATTTCCTTTCCTGGAACCAATCGAAGATGTATGTCTTGCTCACCAAACTTCAGCCACAAGACCCCGACACCCTCACCTTCACGACCATCTGTACGACACTGAATGCATACTACAGACGCCGGTACCATGTCGTCGCGGCCCGCGTTGAATTCTATCAATGCCGGAAGAAGCCCGATCAGACGTATCGCCAGTGGGCGGCCGAACTCCAAGGCCTTAGCAGAAAATGTAAGTTTCAAACTCGTTGTTCCCACGAATCCTACGCCGACGACATGGTGCGTGATCACATCATACAGGCTGCACCAGATGCCGCACTCCGGCATGACGCCCTCAAGTTAGAGGACCCATCCCTGGAGCAGGTCATCGAACTTGCCTACAAATTCGAAATATCTACGGCCGCAGATCGCCGCCTGGAGTCCTGGGCGGATGTGGCCGCAATCCGAACCGACGTAGAGGACACACAGGACGTCGCCGCCATCCAGAGCTCCCAGTCGCGCTCCTCCCGACACCACAACCGGGGACCGCTTCCTCAGAAGGAACATCGAACCGGCCCGTTCCGGCAGGGGCACCAAGTCTCGGCAGCAGCAGCGGATCCCGCAGCGCCGACGCCGCAGCCCGCTCCGCCTACCCTCCTGCCCCGCCTGTTATTCAGCACATGAGAGGGAAAATTGTCCGGATCGTTA